>JADRCD010196874.1:0-33171 GCA_019843815.1 Montemys delectorum | reverse complement strand
TTCCTTCCTTCCTTCCTTCCTTCCTTCCTTCCTTCCTTTCTTCCTTTCCTCCCTTTCTTCCTGTATGTGAGTACACTGTCACTGTCTTCAGACACACCAGAAGAGGGCATCAGATCCCATTGCAGATGGTTGTGAGCCACTACCAAGCAGTTCTGAGAACCAAGCAGGACTGAGGAATTTGGGATGCAGCTTCTAGTATAGGGAATGCAAAAGGCATGTTGCTAAGGAGCAGGTCAGGGTGCCATGGTGAGGACAGACAGGGCATTTGGGAGATGGGGTGGAGGTGGGGGTCAGGGCACTAGTGACTCTTAATGTAGAGATAGGCATTATGCTTGCTTACCACCCATCTGTCCTCAACTTTCTTTCAGATCATCTTTTGCCATCTTTTCAATGTCTTTTAGACATTAACATTCAACTCCCACTATTCCATCCTTTTAAAAAGAATCCAACAGAGCTAGGGACCAGGTTGCCGGGCTTTGAGGAAGGTCGTATGACTTGGGCATGTGGTTGACAGATCCAAATTAAGGCATATCCTGTTACATTTAAGTTTCTGATGAAAAACAGATATGTCTCTGTTGTAGGCATAGCCTGGGCAACATTTGTGACATAGTCCTTTTTGTAAGGTTACATCTTTTCCAAAAGATGTGTCCAAGTCTCACCTCTGGCACCTCTGGAATTGATGCTCCCTGGAAATGGAATCTTTGTAGATTTTACTAAGTGAAGGTTGGGTCTTAAATCCAACCTGACTGGTGTCTTAAGAGAAAAAAGAAAAGGCCACATGATGACGTAAAGACTCACGGGGAGAGTTTCCCATGACTGAGGTAGAAAACAGAATGATGTGCCCACAAGCCAAGGGATGCCAAGGGGCTGAAAGACTGACTGGAGTGGAGTTTTCTGCAAATCCTTCAGAGAGCTAGGTCTTGTCCACATCAATTTCTGACCTCTATCCTCCAGGCCACGACAGAACAGCAAAGCCCTTGGATCTGTGGCACATAGTTATGGCAGAACTTGGAAGCAGATGCATTTATAATTAGCCACTGTCTGAAACGCAGATCTAAGAAAATGCTCTTATTTGCTGACTTGGGCACCCCAACTGAGGGCCATGAACTTTGGTGCTTTCTGTGAGACCATCAAAGGCATGGCACACTTGGCCCCAGAGTGAGAGTCCCCGATGTACTCCAGGTGCCAGACAATGTTGTTTGTCTTTTAGGGGAATCCTCTACTTAGCTCTGTAGGTCAGTTACCACCATAGTTTCTGACTTCAGTGAGACCTTCAAAACTCTCATCAGCTCTGAGGGAGGCCTGTCCCGTGGGATGGGAGCTGATGGTACGATCAGAAGGTCTACTTAACAAAGCCTAGAATCACTGGGAAAGAGGGAGCATTAACCAAAGAATTGGCACTATCAGGTTAGCTGGTTGTCATGTCTGGGGGCATTTCTTAGTTCCTAATTGATGTGCCAGGGCCCAGGCTACAGTACAGTGCCATCCCTGGGCACATGGTGCTGGGTTCTATTAGAAAGCTATTAGGGTGAAGCATTTGCGTCAAGCCAGGAAGCCAGCGAGCACCATTCCTTTATGGCCTCTGCTTCAGTTCCTGCCTCTAGGCTTGAGTTCAACCACCTTGACCTCTCTTTTCTGGATGAGATGTGACATTAACAGACAGCTCTCAGGATATGTGGCTTTCCACCAAGTGGGCAGGGCCTCTCTCCACCTTCCTCCGGCAGAGACCCATGGGGCAAGCCTGGGGAAAGTAGGAAAGAGCTGCTGCTCCTTGCTTCTCTCCAGAAACTCACAGCTTAAACAGAGGAGAATGTGGACAGAAGGTGGTAGTCAAAGCTATGAAAGCCAGAGAGCCACTCCTGGAGGGAGTGGACCAGATGTCACATATCTTGAGAGACTGAAGCCAGCCGGGTCTCAGCTAGAGACTGACGTCATTTCTGTGCCCTTCCCAATGGTGCACCCGACTGCCTGGTTCAGGGCTGATTAGAGCAACCCACCAATCTCCCCAGTCACAACTGTTATGGCCTTTATGGGGACAGAGATGAATGGAAAGTGGATGTGAAAGATCCCTGGCTGAGTAGGTGGCCATGGCAGGAGGGAGCTCAGCCTTGCAGGGACAGCTGTGTCACAAGGTTGCCATACTCCACGGTTCCCGAATCCCTCCCAAACTGTGGAATGATTGGGCTTGACATGTTCATTTGCTGCCTGTTAATAGTCCATTTTCTGAGCCTAAAGTTGGAGCCTGTGGGCGGGTTTGAGGGTCTCACTGTGAAACAGCTGCCACAGCCGCTTAACATACAGCATAAATATTAGTCTGTCCCAGAGTGAGGCTCAGCTGCAATTGTCTTTGGCTCACAGATCTGACTGAGCTGTTTGCCTTCATTCCAACCTGCCACGCCTGGCTCAGGGGACATTTCAGAATCCAGGCTGGGTGTTGGTTGATCTGAGTCCACTGGGGGTTTCAGCCCCAAAATCCTGATGGGGAAAAAGAATTCTACCACTGAACAGATGAGAGGAGGGGTCCATCACTTTATCTAGGGAATCAGACAGACATATTCCCAGGCACACATTTTTTCACCTGTGCAGCAGGGGGTCATTGTTTAACTGGGTTCCTTCTGGCTGCACCACCGAGGGATTCTAGTAGGCTCAGAGTAGAACAGCCACAGCCTTCTCTGGAGTTGTTAATTCTGGGTATGAGCCATAATATCACCTCCATCAGACAGTGCCCAGGGACTCCAATGCCGGGTGCTGGGATCATGCGGACAAACAGGACCATGAAGGTTAGAGCAGCAAGACAGATGAGAAATTCAGATCCATCACTAAACAAAATAACTTTAGTTGTTAAGTGCTGTGAACAAATTCCATGGCTGGGAGTGACCAGAAGGCCCCTGGGGGTCATAGCCTCTATGAGGAGTTGACAGGTTTAAACTGTGTTCTTAGTATGCTTTTTATTCCTGTGGTAAACACCATGACCTTTCTTATACACGGAAGGACCACCTGCCCAGGGATTGCACCACCCATAGTGAGCTGGGCCCTCCCGCACAAATCATTGATGTGAAACATGCCTCACAGACTTGCCTACAGGACAATCTGATAGAGGCGATTCCTTAACTGAAGTTTCCGCTTCCAGGTGACCCTGGTCTGTGTCAAGTGGACAAGAAAAAAGAAAAAGAAAGAAAGGAAGAAAAGAGAAGAAAAGAAAAGAGAAGAGAAGAGAAGAGAAGAGAAGAGAAGAGAAGAAAAGAAAAGAAAAGAAAAGAAAAGAAAAGAAAAGAAAATCCAAGCAGCATGAGCTGGGATCTCCAGCCTTTGTGAATCTCAGGTTCTGGGTCAGTGCAGGGATGGTGGGGCGCCCCTGGGCGCACGGCCAAAGGTGGATTGCAGGGCCTCTTGTAGTTCTCCAGAGCAGCCTGGCTGTTGGAATTAGTGATCAACTCTCCTCGTGCCCTCAGACCAGTTCCCCAATCTTTCTGTGAAAACTTGCTGAGGGCGTAGATGCCTAAGCTGAGAGCAGTGCTGTTTGTCTGTCCGTCACTTGTAGTCTCAGTGTCACCTCTCTTGGGGCCAGGGTTTCCAGTCCAGCCTGAACGTCAGAGCAAAATCCCATCTCAAAAAGTACCAGGCACGCTGTTCCCTGCAGAAGAGAGCCCTGTGGTGGGGAGACCTGGGGATCTGAAGTTTCTGCTTTAGACACCTCAAGTGACATGAGTATCACATGACACACGTGGGGAGGATCATAGCTTAGTTGCCTGAGTGAGGCCCCTTGCACCCCTCCTCCAACATCCAGGACACAACTCTGTAAGTCAGGCAGAGCGTCTCTGAGCCCTGTTAGCCTGTCTGCTCTCAGTCTCAGCCCCCTGCCCCTCACTGCCTGCTAAGCTGTGTAAAGTGCTGCTTTGAAATAAGCAGCTGCTGAGTATCCCGAAGCATTCCGAGTTTATGAATACACAGGAAAGGACGTCTTCCTGGAGAGGAATATTAAGCATCACTCCTGGCCCCCGCACGATGCTTTGGAGGGAAGAGAATGCTGCGGTCCAGTAGGCATACATCCTCCCATAAAAGAGGAAGATCAGTCCTTGTCAAGGACAGAAGTCGAGCAGGTGAGCTGTGTGGGACCTTGTGGGGATGTGCTGGGCACGTCTGACCACTGAGTCTAGAGGCTCAGCAAGGAGTCCCCTAGTATATCCATCCATACTCCCCACTTCCTGCGGCTTCATAAGTCATCCAAATCCTTCTCTTGTGTAATCAGTACATGCCACACATGCTGATGTAACAACACTCCTAATTATGCATCTCTGAGACCAGTTGCTGTCTGCTATGGGATCTGAGGAGGAGGATGGGGCTAGGAGAGTCTCTCTCTCCCTTCTGTGCTGCGTTGCTTTTTCTCTTCTTCATGAGGAATTCAGTCTGTTCTGGGGATATCCTTACCTCCTGCCTCAGCCCAGGACCACAGTGGTCTTGTCCTATCCTGTCCTGGCCCTGGAGAAATACAGTGCTGGCCTGGAGGGTTTCCTGCCAGGGCTTTGGAAGGGTGACCCACGGGCCAGCAGGGATACAGCCAGGGCTTCCTTTTCCTGGACTGTGGGTGCCTTCCTCTAACCAAAGCCCTTGCTACTGGCTTGCTGTGTCAGCCTCAGGCTTCTTACATATTACTGGTCTATGTCAGGATCTGCTCAGGGAGCAGCCAGGTTGGGGGTTAGGCCAATATCCTCGTGTGAATGCTTCTTCCTCTCTCTATCTGCTTCTCCTGCTCCACCTTGTCCTAAGACCCCACATCCCATTTTCATAATAGAGATAAGAATAATCGAGCCAGTGGTTCTCAGGTGTGATGGTGCACTGGAAGTCTCAGGGCAGTCAAGACAGGCATGAGGCTCTCAGGGTCCCCTGTAGTTCCATTTGAACCCATCAATCTCTTAGGAGAAGAGATCTATCTGAACATCAGCACTTGAAACCTTCTCCCAGGCCAGGCTGTGGCAGTGCCCGGCTAGGAGTGCAGACGACATCTACACAGAGAAGACCTTCAGCAAACGAGAGCCACTGCTGTCTATTGTGCTGAAAGTATTAAATGGCATTATATGTTAAGCTGTTCGTTTATTGAAGCCTGTGAACTAAAGAGAACTTCATTAATTTAAGAAATCCGTAATAAAAGAAATACAAGTTTACCCACACAAAGGGTGAGTCAGTAAGAACAAGCAGATGTATTTGGCATCCCCCCTGCCACCTCCCCCATGGACAGGGGAGAAGAAAGGGAGGGGAGGAGGAGTGGGGGAAAAGGAGGAGGAGGGTGCAAAGGAAGAGGAGGAGGGTGAGGAAGAGGATGGAGAAGGAGAGGGTAGTGAAGGGAAGTAGTGAGTCTGTAGGATGGAGGGGTGAAGGAGGTTGCCAGTGGCCTGTGGAGAATGTGTACTGGATTTAGGAAGGGCTTAGCAGTTTGGAGATGTCCCCCACAGCAGTTGGAAGCTTGGTTGCTGGATCTGAGAGAGACTGCCTTTGTAGGATCTCTAAGCTATGGCCCCGGTGGCTGCCGGAGCCAACACTTTCCACAGAGAAAGAAAGGGGGCGAGAAAAGGCAAGTTCTTCTACTTGGGGAGGTGGGGGTGGGGTGGGGTAGATATGAATATTTAGAGGACTGGGGGAACTGGCTGAAGATATAGATCCCCCAGGCTTTTCCTCTGATGAGACAGGCTTACTTCAGTTTGAACTCAAGGCAGTCAGCACCCTCTCAGGACCATAATCTTGACCCTCCAGGCTGGACCCAGGGTACAATACCTCCACCCTACCTCAGGAACTAGAGATTAGATTTTTGCATTGCCTAGGAATGGAAGGTGTAAAGCCAGACTTAATTGGCTATTTAAAAAGGTGCCAGGATGTTACTGGTACTGCAATAAGCTGGTATAAAGTTCATACTTATTGTTCTCCCAAGGCACCGCTAAGACAGTTAACCACAGAACAGTGCTAGCAGGCCACAGAGGAGCCCAGCAGGTGGCCCCTGGGGGGTCCTGTCTGAGAAATAGGTTGACTTAAAAAGGAGAACTCTGCTCAGGGCCACCCTCCCAGCGTAGGAAGTTCAGAATGATGGCCTGGAGGAGAGAGACACAATTCTTCTTGATCAGGATAAGGAGGGTGGACCTGGGAGGGATGCATGTTTAGGATGATGGGACTGGGGGATGGGAGGTCGGGGTGGGGTCGTTAAAAGTTAAAAATACAGATCCCTGGGCCTTATCTCAGGTTGCGAGTATGTCGGCCTGGGGAACTGGGAATCTGTGTGGTGGACATGCAGACACTAGGGACCGATGTTCAGTGTGAGAGGTAGGGAGAGGCAGGGACCAGGGCTGCCCTGGACAAATGTGGACAAAGTCAGCTGGGGGAGGAAACTAGGGTAAATGTGGGCAGGACCAGATTCCCTGCCATACTCATTCTGCTCCTGCCTTGGGGCTACAGACTAACGTCATTCCTGGGGAGCACGTTTCAAGTTCCTCCTCTTGGTATTGATGCCTGCGGTGGGCTTCTTCCCCCAAGCCAGGTCCTTTTTGGAAAAAAATATATATATATATATGTATATATGTATATGTGTGTGTGTGTGTGTGTGTGTGTGTGTGTGTGTTTTGACCTGAAATTGTCACATTTACTGGAAACACACTAGTGTGTCTAATCTAAGCATCTAAATTGGCTTCCTTCCCCAAAGCTCACACAGGACACCTGGCTGCTCGGTTTGCACGTTACTTTTCTCCGGGATGAGCAAGTTGCCTAAGATGTAAATAGATGAGTGGAGGAGGAGGAGTCCTGAGGGGAGGGAGAGTTCAGTGGTACCTGCCTTGTGTAGTATTTTAGAAGCTCATCAGTGTTGGTTGGTTTTCTGTGTCTACGAGAGAAACCCTAGACAGTCCAGGGAGAGAAGGAAAGGGTTAGTTGGGCTCATGGCTTTGGGGTTCCAGTTTGAAGGATCAGTTGGTCACATTGCTCTGGGTCTGTGCTGTGGTAACACATTATGGCAGGAAAGTGTGGCAGAGCAAAACTATGTCTGGCACAGGTCAGGGAGACCAAAGGGAAAAAGGAAGAGACTTGGATACCGTCAATGACCTAAAAGCTTCCTGGGAAGGCCCCCTCCCCTCCAACAGTCTACCATCTCCCATTAGCACTATCCTGGGGACCAAGTCTTTAATGCAGGAGAACATTGAATATCTGAACCCCAGCAACAGCAGCCACATGACAGGGAGGCCTGGGGCTCCCGCCAGAGGATAGGTTGACCTTAAAGGGAGAACAATGCTCAGAGACACAATCCCAACATAGGAGTTTCAGAATAATTCCCAGAAGAGAGGGAAGGGGATTCCCACCTTTTCTAGTCTAATTTATTCACAGCAGCTTTGAGGGCTGGTGGGCTGCAGGGTTTAACAGATAGCCAACCTCAGCTTCACTTCCCAGGAGGGATGGATCCTGTTTACCCTTCACAAACTCCTCAGCCACATCTACAAGTTCCCATCATCTAACTGACACCCTTCCACACCTCCCCATCACCCTAGTCCTGCATGCTGCAAGGAGAAATCTTTAGCCACACTTCCCCCATCGGTTTCTGGGTCTCTAGATGTTCTGTGTATCATTTGTTGAGCACGTGACTGACTCATCCAAACCCAGACTTATCGTCCATAGACCTATCTTCTCCATACCACTGTTCCTGCTGATGATCGTGAGCACCCAACTCCAACCCATCAGCTTAGAGTTCATTGTTCCCACTTCCCTGGGTCCAGGTGACAGCTTCCTCTGTCCCAAGTCCCTTCTGGGGGCCACCAGGCTCTTCAGCACATACTGCCTGTTTTGTTTTGTCTTGTTTTGCTTTCTTGTTTTCCAGATTCCCACTTCAGCTGGTCCCAGGCTACCATCTTTGCCCATTCCCAAAATGGTGTTTGCCTACAGGAGAGAGGTCTCATGGTTTCCATGATAAAACAAGATACAGTGTTCCTTTAACCCCAGCACTTGGAAGGCAGAGGCAGGAGGACCTCTGTGAATTGGAGGCCAGCCTTATCTACATTGTGAATTCCAGGACAGCCAGGGCTACACAGAGAAACCCACAACAATAGCAACAAAAAATAAAGACAAGGTATAAGCCTCTCTTCTCAGTGGTGCTTAGTCTCTTTCTCCAAGAGATAGACTTGATTGAGTTGAAATTGGGGCCAAACTGGTCAGCAACCTGGATTATGAACTGGTGTATTTTTCTGGCAACTGGGCAGAGGGACCACATTTAGCATCATGTATCTATGAAGGGTCTGAAATTCTCCTGCCTTAGTATTTTTCTTGTCATGATCACACTATCTGACAGAAACACAACTTTAGAAAGAAAAAAAAATTACTTGGCTCATGGGTTTTAAGCCTATTATAAAGGAGAAGGCTTGTGAAGTTCACCATGGCTGGAGCTTGTGGCTAGGACTCCACATTTTGGTGGCAGGAAGCAAAGAGCTCAAATTGACACCAGGGCTGGCTATACTCAGAAAGCCAACCCTTTAGCAATCTACTTCCTCCAGCTAAGCCCTGCTTCCTAGAGGTTCCAAAAATCCTCTAAACAATGCCACATTGTTCCGAGTGCCAAGTGTTCAAATACAGGAACCCATTGGGGATCGACTTAGTCAGGGTTTCTACTGCTGCACAACACATCATGACTAAGAAGCAAGTTGGGGAGGAAAGGGTGTATTCAGCGTACACTTCCACATTGCTCTTTATCACCAAAGTCAGGACTGGAACTCACACAGGGCAGGAACCTGGAGGCAGAAGCTGATGCAGAGGCCATGGAGGGGTGCTGCTTACTGGCTTGCTTCCCCTGACTTGCTCAGCTTGCTTTCTTATAGAACCTAGGACTACCTGCCCAGGGATGGCACCCACAATAGGCTGGGCCCTCACCCCTTGATAGAGAAAATGCCTTATAGCTGAATCTCATGGAGACATTTCCTTAATGAAGGCTCCTTTTCTGTAATAACTCCAGCTTGTGTCAAGTTAACACACAATATCAGCCAGTACAACTGACCCCTTATCAACTTGACACACAAACACATCACTATTAAGTCTCACCCCTTACTTTCTTGTTCATCCTCAAGATCTAAATAACTTTAAAAGTCCCACAGTCTTTATAAATTCAAACATATTAACATTTCAATCCCTTTAAAATATCCAATTTCTTTTGAAATTCCAAGTATTGTACAATTCAAAGTCTCTTAACTGTGGACTCCATTAAAATACTTTCTTACTTCAAGAGGGAAAAATATCAGGGCACAGTCACAATCAAACAAAAGCAAAATCAAACTCTAACCACCCAATGCCTCGCATGCACTCATGATTTTCTGGACTCCTCCAAAGAGCATGGGTCACTTCTCCAGCTCTGCCCTCTGTAGCACTCTAAGCTCAGGCTCATTCACTACACTGACACTGCTGTTTTTCGTGATCATCCCCTGGTATTGGCATCTCCGAATCACTGCTGTCTTCTGCTGCAACTGGGCTGCACTTTCACAAATAGCCTCTCACAGGCTCTTTTCAAGGGGCCAAGCCTCAACTGCTCTGCATGACCCCTTCAGTCCTGGGCCTTCAATGCCACTGAGGCTGCACCTTCACCAATGGCCTCTCCTGGCCTCTCACAGTGCCAAACATCAGCTGCTATCTCTTCATGTTTTCAAAACCAGTATCACCTGGGTGACTCTTATACGTTACCAAGTCTGGCTACCAACACAGGGTACTGCCTCTGGAACACAGCTTCCTTGTGCCCTCAAGAAACATTTCCCAGAAGATTTCACCTCAGCGATGCTGGTCTCTTCTTAATCACTGCTGATTTCTTAGCTCCAGCTAACCAGCATCAATCGAACCAGTAACACAAAGTTTTGCTTTAGTAGTTCTGGTATCTTGTTAATCACAGCTGATTCTTCAGCCCCAGCTAACCAAAACCACAGAATCTTCATAATCAAAACAGCAATGGCCCTGATAGGAGTCTTTAATTTTCCCTCTGAAATTTCACAATCCAGGCCTCCATCTTTTTCACTGTTCTCAACATGATCTTCCAAGCTCCTTCCAAGCTTCCAACATCCCACTGAGCTCTCAATATCACAATGATGGCTTTTCTAGCTCAAACTTCCAAAGTCCTTCCACAGTCCTCCCCCAAACATGGTCAGGCTGTCACAGGAGTGCCCCTCTATGTTGGTGCAAGTTTGTCTTAGCCAGGGTTTCTATTGTTGCACAAGACATGACCAAGAAGCAAGTTGAGGAGGAGAGGGCTTATTCAGCTTACACTTCCACATTGCTGTTCATCACCAAAGGAAGTTGGGACAGGAACTCACACAGGGATGCTGCTTACTGGCTTGCTTCGCCTGGCTTGCTCAGCTTCCTTTCTTATAGAACCCAGGACTACCATACCAGCTCAGGGATGGCACCACCCACAATAGGCTGGGCCCTCCCCACTGGATCACTAACTGAGGAAACGCCTTACAGCTGGATCTCATGGAGGCGTTTCAACAAGGGAAGCCCCTTTCTCTGTGATAACTCCACACACACACACAGGCATATGGACACGCACACACACAGTGGTACAAGCCATCTCTCTGCTACGGAGTGTAGACTTTGATAAGAACAAGGTCTTTCTTTGATGGAAGGCATCCTTGCATTTGTACCTTAGATCTATTACAGGCTCTGTAACCCTTGGCGAGTTCTCCATCCTCCCTGAGCCTTCATTTCCTGTTGAGAACTAGGATGCTCTTGATACCTTCTGAGCTCTTAGAAATGTGGAAGACAGTTCTCTAAGGACACGCCACCTCCTAGGAGCTCAATACATGCTGGCTGGTGTGCTTATCATTATTGTCATTAGCAGCTTTGATGACTTCATTTTATCATCTGTTTGTGGGTGGTAGTTGTTGTCCCCTCCAGCTGTTGATGCCTGTGCTGAGATCACCCGAGGCTGTGAGGGTGCCTGCAAGGGGTATTTCATAATTAGGTTGGCAGATGCAGGATGCGGAGGACCCCCCTGCCGGGGATCACAAATTAATTAGTGTAGTTTGTGGAGGAGGAGGAGGAGGAGGAGGCCCTTCCAATATGTTTAATGATGATAAGCCAGGTCTAGGTGTCTAATGACTCAGCAGAGGGCTGAGCCCTGCCAGCATCAGTAGGAGGCAATGCTCTTATTCTACATAAGGGACCCACGTAGCTTGGCAGGTTGGGTGGGGCTCAGTCACCCAGAATTGCAGCACGGCCATGCAAAGAGAGTGTGCTGCACCCTATTCAGATTTGTCAGTTTGCTGGTTTATCCAGGGTTGGGATGCCTGCTGCACATCTCAAAACTCCCAAACGAATCACCGGCCACACCCATCTGGTATCCTCCCGAAGCCCCTCGGAGCCCGGGAATCATGACTTATGCATAGATGACAACGCCATGTCCCAGGGCAGTGGTTGAGAATCACCAGCACTGCGACCCTTTAGTACAGTGATTATGTTGTGATGATCCCCAACCATACACGGGTTCCATTGCTACTTCATAACTGTGCTACCCCAAAGGGGTAGTGACCCACAGGTTGAAAACTGTTGTCCTAGGGGATCATGTGTCTTCCCCCAATATTCTGGCCTTGCATCATCTCTATAGAGTAGTGAATAGCAACTACAACCTGTCTTGTTTATTCCAGTCCTCCTTGATGCCAGGCTGCCAGAGCTGTCCTCCTGCCTCACTGCAGGACCTTGGACAAGCAGCTTTGAATCATCAACACGTACAGTATGTTTCCCCAAATTTCTGGTACTGAGAGCCTCTTCACACATCTTAGTTATATTACTTAAAAACTTTGGAGCACCTGGCAAGAGACATTGCTGTGCCCATCACATGTATTTTAATTAATTAATTTTTATTTTATGTGCATGAGTACTTAACTTGCATGTATACATGTGCAAGGGATGTGTGGCTGGTGCCTTTGGAGGCCAGAAGGGGACATGGGAATCCCCCGGAACTGGAGTTACAGATGGTTGTGAGCTGCCATGTGAGTTCTGGGAGCTGAACCCAGGTCTTCTACAAGAGGAGCAGCCTCCTCTAACCATTGAGCCATCTTTCCAGGAGCATGATATGGTATAGAGAGGAGGATTTTTTCAGGGAACATCTGTCCTGTTCTCAACTGCTCCTGCCAAGGACACAAGCCACAGGGCCCCCTGCAGGGCCTTGAGGGGTGGGGTGTGGGGGGGTTCCCTGTGCCTATTTTAGCAAAGGCTTTCCTGTAGCCTCCATTTAAGTGAACATCACCCTCCAGCTAGGTTCCTGGCTGTGTTGCTCATGGCTGTCAAGGAGTTGAGACTACAAAGGTGATTTCTCCCCAAGGAGCTGTTTCAGGGGTCATTCTTGCAGAAGACTCACCCTCTCTGGGTCTCCTGCCTGGTGTGGTCCCTGGACCAGGGAGAAGGGAGCGGACACAGGTCAGAGAACAAGGGCAATGAGGGCAGGGCTGTGGGCAGTTCAGTGGAACACTGCTAAGATTGCCTGAAAATAAGCATTGTTACTGCAGCTGAGCATACTTTTCCTCTTCTCTCCAAGAGGAAAGTAGGCAGAGAACTCAGGTAAGTGCCTTAATGAGAGGCTGTCACAGGCTCAACAAAAGCTATTAAAAACTACCTATTATTTACACACGGAAACCCGAGGGGGGAGGAATTTAGGTGCACTTTTCAAGCCCACATAGTGTGGATAGCAGAGTTGATTTCCAGCTCTAGGATTGTACTTAAACATCGGTTACCAAGGGCATTAGGGAGTTACAGATCCTTCACAAGCATTCAGACTTCAAGCTAATGGAATTTCCGTGGGCTACCGAGGCACTGGGAAGACTCTGCATCCAGCACAACGGTGGGCTTTTCAGGCGTGGGACTGACCCAGAAGCCAGGCTCAGGAGAGTGTCGAGGTGTGCTGAATAGAGGGGACCTGGCTTTGTTTTTTCCTGCCTGGAACTTCCCTTTCAGAACATCAGCACTGGATGTCGATTCCTTTGACGGTCACTAGGGGGAGCCAGGGCTCTCAACAAAGGCTTTTCTTCTGCCGCTTAAATCTAACCCAAGGAGATTGTTCAGTATTCGGGATTCTTTTCTCTCTCCCTCTCTTTTCATTTCCTTTTGAGACAAGGTCTCCCTACATAGCCGACGCTGGCCTTGGACTCGCGATCTCCCTTCCTCAGGCTCTTGAGCACAGCCATTATAAATGGGCACTGTCATTCCTGGCTAGTATCCGGGATCCTAAAAGCTCAGTTGGCACAGGGACAGAGTGGCTGGTGACTGACCTGGAAGAGTGTGCAGTGTTCATGAAATCTCTTCCAGGAAAACGACTAGAGGATTCTACCCACCCTGCCCTCCAATTTTTGACACCCCTGGCTTTCCTGAGCCCCCATGTGATTTCCCTGGGCACTGACATGGACTCCCTAGGAAGAAGGGTCTCTCTGGTCTCTTTTCTCGAGCCTCCTCTCAACATTACCGTCTTTATTATACTTTATGTTTAGGAGTTGTTCTACGTTCTGGGTTTGTGGGAATTGAAGGATGGTGGACATGAGCCACGGAAATGACGATTTGGAGACACAGGGATTCGATTAAAGCCTGGAACATTTGCGGGAACATGGGATATGGAAAATAAAATCCAATTTGGTGAGCGGGTCTCAATTATGGCTCCACATGGAGCAGCCAACGGGATGTTCTGTTAGTGCAGCCTGCTGGGAAGGGGGCTCACGTGTAAGATGGGGCTAGTACCCCAGGTTACCCACAACCCTGTATGGGGAGCCACACAGAGAGCAATGGGAGAGAGGTTTTCTTATCGGCATCACCCCCTTGCCGACAAGCTCTTGTCCCCAGATGAGACAATACATCTTTACCTTTCTTCCAGCGCTCCACACAAGCCCAGTTAGGCTGTTGCTGTGTACCGTCCCTCTTGATCTGTCACTGGACGGTGGATTCCATCCGAGTGAGGATGGAGGACTGTCTAAGCAGCTTGACACCTCTCAGAGAGTGGTTTGGGCTTCTCCATTGATGATGGTCTCATTCACGTGGATAAGGGCTTAGATATGATTTTTGACTGTGGGGATTGGTACTGGCCATGGGGACTCGGGGGTCACTCTGAGGAAGAACTTGCCCACGAAGCAGGTGGCCACAGGGTTCTGGGATGAACATTGAACCCTGGAGATGACTAAGTTCCAGGACAGACTGAGGTATCGTTTTCTTCAGGTGGGCCGAATGCCGCTATGGCTAAGTAATATGGGAGAATATTACCAGGAGCCAGATTCAGTGTTTGCAGCACTGGATCACGGATGATAAAGGGACACTCTGAGAGCTCCACCATCCTGTTGGTGATGTAATGGCCAGTGTCCACGGACTCTTCAGCTTTGCCCCCGCCCGCCCACGCCCACCCTTCCACCGCCCCCCCAGCCCCCACTTTGAATAGAGAGTGAGTGGGATCTGGGCTTGGTCCTGCATCTTCAGCAAGCAACAGTCTTCCATTCGGTTTAACTCACTGTTTTCTCTCCTGGTTGCTACTAAGAATGTTTTCACACGCTGCCCAAAGATAATATGATTTTCTTTAAATATATTTTAAGAATTAAACACAAATTGAGTCATTTTCAAGAAGAATAGTAAGCAAGCAACAGTCCAGGTGGTATGTATGCGACTGTGCCCCCAATCCCAGGGTTGTTCAGGAAGGGTGGGTGGGAGGTGTGTTGAAAGCAGTCTACGGAGACTCCAGTTCTGACTCACACCGTGGGGGATAGGGGCCTTGGATCTCTTGGAACTTAAGTTTCCACATCTATAAACGGGGCTAAAAAAAGACCTACGTGGGTATCCAGGAGGAAGCAGTGATCTGATGCTCACTACATGAACAGCACAGGGCTGGGCACGCAGCAGGTACTGGATACTTGTACATCATTAAAAGTTAGATTGCAGCTAGGGTGGGTGGAGACTGTAGGGGAGAGAAGCAGTTTTTCCTCTCCCCAGTAGAGGAAAGGTGGATGGCTCTAGGGCCTGGAGGGCGGAAGGAAGTGGGTCTCTTGTGGAGTATTCAGGGAGGGGCCAGGGAATACATACAGGATCTGTGGGATGAGACCGAAGAGCCCTTCTCACCTCTACCCTTGCTTGGCTACCCGAGTTCTCCTTCTAAGATTTAGTTTAGACTTAAGAATGTTCATAATAGGATCCTGGCTATGTTAACGTTGGAGGCTCCAAGTCTGGAAGTCTGCGCTCTCTGCTAGGTGTTCAGTAATAACATGCTAGTTAGTGAGAAAGCTTCCAGCTGATCAGAATCCTAGCCATCACCCAACCGGAAGGAAAGAGGACCGTGTCTGAAAAATATGAGTGGCGCTCTCATCTGCTCATTCATCCCTTCCACCACTGAAACCAGGAGCTCTTCCCTTTCTGGGACAAGACTAATTATAGTTCTTTAAACTCAGCAGAAGGCAGAAGAAATTCCAGGCACCTTGTCATTTGGATGGATGCAAGAAGTCTGTGGTTTTTTTTTTTTTTTTTTTTTTTTTTTTTTTTTTAAGTATTTTTATTTCACTCAGTTTTCTCCCTCTTCCTCTCTCCCTCTCCTCTCTGTCTGTCTGTCTGTCTGTCTGTCTGCCTGCCAGTCTCTCTCCCTTCCCCCCACTTACATGCATGCACACACTACTTTGACTCATCCATCTATCTACGCAGATTATTGGATTATTAGCCTTGCTAGTCTATTGGGGGTTAAACTTAGAGTCTCACACATGCAAGCAAGCACCACATCACTGAGCTGCTTCTCCAGTCTTGCTCTTTTTCCTCAGACCTTAAGCAGGAGAGAACAAATACCCGAAGCTCAGGCTTAGGCACATTTCCTGGGTGCTCTGATACTGAAGAGAGCTCCTTCCAGAGACGGACTTTTCTCACCTCCCACAGGAGGCCGGCTTAGCTTCCCCATGGTCTTCCTATTCCCACAATGCTCATCTCCAAGCTTCCATACATGCTGCTCCCCTTCTCTGGAGACTTCTGTCTTCCCCAGCATCTGCGACATCTGTTCTCCTTTACGCAGCTGTCCCCAGACTTTCCAATCTTTTCTGTTCTAGAATTCCCCAACCCACATCATGTTCCAGATCACAGCCTGGGACTGGAGATCTGTTCCATGAGTCCCCCCACCTTGGCCTTAGTCCTGAGTCTGGGAGGCAATTTGTGGCAGCTGGTCTGGTTTTAAGACCCACATTTGCAGAAAACTCTTTTATGCATGAAGGTCAAGTCCAACTTGAGCAGGAGAGAGCTCTATGATCTCATTCATAGCTCATAAGAGGCATGCACTAAATATATGAGAAAGTGTTCAACATCATTAGCCATCCAGGAAATGCAAAGTCAAACTACATCAGAGAGTCCTTCTCACTCCATTCAGAATGGTTATCATGAAAAGAAATCAAACAATAATGAATTCTGGCGAGGGCGCATGTGTGTGGGGTGGGACGGGGAATATAAATAGGGTAGTCACTATGGAAACAGTATGGAAGCTCCTCAGTTAGAGATAGGACCATCGGATGATCCCACATATTGCCCCTGGATGCCCGGTTGTTTGTCAGCATACAAGAGAGATTCCCACACATCTATGTTTATTATGGCCAGATCATGGAATCAGCTTATGTGCCCAGTAACAGACAAATGGGTAAAGAAAACCCAGCACTGATACACAATGTAGTTTTTAAAATTTATAATGAGCAATGGAATTGTGTAATTTTTATGAAAAAGGGGTAGAACTGGAGATTATAATGTCGTGTGAAATAGGTGAGTCATAAAGACAAGGAGGGTATATTTCCCCTCATATATGAAAGCTGCAATCAGAAGGAATAGTAAACCATAAAGCAGTAGGGAGGCAACCTGGGAAGGGGAAGGGAGCTAGAATATGAAGAGTAAGAGGGGTAGGGGATGAGAGCAGGGAATGAAGGGGAGAGAATGTACGTGGCATTTCATGTGCGTAAATGTTATAATGAATATACACTAATTTAAAGCAGAATTTCAAAGGCATCTCTAGGTGTTTACACAGCAGGGAGAAATAAAAAGGGCAAGGATTTGAATATTATGGTCTAGTCCCCTTGTCCATCTCTTGCACAGTGCCAGGCTCAGGGGGAGCTGAGGAAGGAGTCCTCTGAGTGCAAGCTGTCCCAGAGATGGATTGAATGTGGAAATCTGCCTCATGGGCTTTAAAGGGAGTGTAGGCATGTCTAATTGTGGCTTCTGCTACTGGATGCTGTGTGTGTGTGTGTGTGTGTGTGTGTGTGTGTGTGTGTGCATGTGTGTGTGTTTCTACAAAGCCCCTCTGATGACTCTACCCCATGCCTTTGCCACTCGGCGCTATCCCTCCCACACTTAAACTCAAAGCATTTATTTTGCTTTGTTTTATTCCCTAAAGGCTCTGAGATGACTTACAAGAAAACATTTGATAAAGTCATAATAAAATATAAATAAGAACAGCAAGGAAAGACACTCTTCACACTAGGACGATGTGTTTACTGTATCCTGTTACCCTTCTGAACCACAGTTCCCTCCATTTCTCAATCCTTGGGTGCAGAGAGGTCTCAAAGTCACACACTCTAAGTAAAACACACAGCACTGCATGCCTTCAATGCAAGGCTTCCCCAGGCTCCCTTGTGCATGTATGATCAGTAGGCTCCTTCCCAATCAAAGCCACTAATTTGGAAGGCGAGTCACTGTCAGCTTTTCTTAACATTCCCTGTCTCCCCTTCTTGATCAGCCTCCTCCTGATGAGCTGGCTCTGCCTGCTTGCCTTAATCCAGTGACTTTGCAGGCACAATGAGAATGTTATGCAAAAGGACAATGTCAAAACCATTGAGGACAGAGCTGAAGCATGTGCCAGAGCTCCTTGCCAGGACCCAGAGTGTGGGCTGCAGAGCCACACAGGTACGAGTCTGCACCATTCTCACAGATGATTCAAAACCATCAGCCACTGAGCCAGTTTTCTTGCTTTAGAAACTTTGGTTCATTTGGAAGCCACCTTTCCTCCTGGAAAACCCTCAGAAGGATGAGGATGCTTGAGCAATGGAGATGCCAAGTTACGTTTGTTAGGTGGCAATGAGATGTGGGAGTCTGGAGGGAGCTGGCTTGGTTGAGCTCAGAGGTCACCATGGTGACATCGCTCTCCTCTGTTAAGTGAGTGACCTGTAGTGGTGCTTTACCTCGTATGTGTGCAATTGTGTGTGATTTTGCAGGGCCTGGGGCCTGCAAATCAGTGGACTTGGTCACTAGATTAGAGAAGACCATTTTGAGGGATATTCTATTATTCCTTGGAGGACTGGGGTTAGGGGATCTGTATATGCTCAGCCTAAGGAGTGGCACTATTAGAAGGTGTGGCTCTGTTCCAATAGGTATGGCCTTTTTGGAGTAGCCATGGCACTGTGGGTGTGAGCTTTAAGACCTTCATCCTAGCTGCTTGGAAGTCAATATTCTGCTAGAAGCCTTCAGGTTCAGGTGAAGCTCCTCCTGCACCATGCCTGCCTGGATGCTGCCGTGCTCCTGCCTTAATGAGAACGGACTGAACCTCTGAACCTGTATGCCAGCCCCAATTAAATGTTGTCCTTATTAGAGTTGCCGTGGTCATGGTGTCTGTTCACGGGAGTAAAACCCTAACTAAGATAGAATCCCAAAGGAGGAGTCTTAGAAAGGGATATGTTCAATTTAAGCGTTGCTCTTGACTGTGTGGCCTTTTGACATTCTGGATCTTCAGGCATTTAGAACAGGACTGAGACATTAAGCTTGACACACATGGCATTTGTGGAAAAGGTCCAGCCCCACTAGGAATCTTCTCTCTATCTCTTACCTCAGGTGGGTAATTTATAAACAGCAGAAAACTTCTCCATAGTTCAGGAAGCTGGACAGTCCAAGATCAAGGCACCAGTGATATGATGTCCACTGGGGGACTCTGGCTCTAGCTCAGCCTTGAGATGCATCTTCTTCAGGAGGCAGATGCTACAGAATCACAAGGTGGGAGAATGGGAAGGGCAGACTAGGAGTCAGCTCTCTGAAGCCTCCTCGACAAGCGACCGATCCCATTCTCAAGGCCCATAAGTTTCAGCACCCAAGGGGGACATTTAGACTGCAGCAGATCTGAATCAAATGATCTTTGAACATTCCTCCTGCGGTGGGGACACAAGGCTTGGACAAGATCGAGTCCTGGAATGATCTGGAGTCTGTCTGTCAGGAGCTTAGCCTTTACTGGGTGTCAACAAACACAAAAACAGAAGCTTCCTATGATGGAAGAACTTGACCTAAGTGAATCTGAGAGGTGACCCTTAGCTAGATCCGAGCGGACAGTAGTGATGGATGGTGGCCAAAGAGAGGTGGGAAGCTCCATGAGCAGGAGAAGGGCCTTCAGGAGCTGTGAAACAGCATGAGACCAGGGCCAACGAGACAGTTGGGCATGGTGAGGGAATGCCAGCGAGCAGGATGCATTTTGAGATTCAAAGGGGAGAGTACCAAAAGGTGAGGCCATGCCAGGTGCAGGTTACCAAAGCAAGAGACATGGGCCTGGGACTCTCAGTCTCCCTTGGCTCCACTATCCTAGCCCTAATAATCTGAGGTCAGCCATCCGGGCTCTGATACAGAGAAAGATTTGAATTTGAAGTGAGTTTCCAGTGGCTGGTGGGGGTGCTCATTGTCTTGACCCACACGAGTCAAGTTTCTGCTTAAAAACCTTTCAACGGCTCCTGCTGCCTCCTGATTGAGAAAATGCCTATCTGCTCTTCAAGGCACTGGGCGATCTAATCTAATCTCTCTCCTTTCTTCACCTCTCCATCTGCCTCCCTCACACACCCTTTCCTCTTCCCTTACCTGATCCCATTATACAAACCTGTGGAGGTTCGGTTCAGGTGTTGCCTCCTCCGGAAGCCCTCCCGGATGCCTTTTGGAGTTCCATGGTCTTCTATAATTCTTCATCTTTTAACACATTCCCCTTTTCACCGTGTCTCCCCAGCAAGCAGGCAGCACCCTCACGCTGGGCTAGGCCTACCCTTTTCCACTATTCTTTGGTATCTGCCTGGCACTTAGTAGGTGTTCACAAATCCTTTCTGTATGAACATCTGATGCAGTGAATCAGCACAGGTCGTCTATTTCCTCCTGGACCTCTGCTTGCTTCAGGGATCCCAGCTGGGACCCTGCGTGTTCCCCCTGATGCTTCAGAGGCCCCAGAACTAAGATCTCACCGCTTAGATTCTGCACAGATTTTGTTCTTTGCGTCTCTTATTTCTGGGTTTTCATTTTCACTGGCGGGTGCACAAAAGCACTCTGCGTTCCCACCTCCCTGAGCCCACCCACCCGGTTTCTGACACCATGGAGACCCTCAGATGCTTCAATAGGAGCACCTTTCATCTTTGTGGGCTCATCCTTTTTAGAAATGCTTTACAAAGCTGCTTGAAAGCCCGGAAGGTGCTGCTTTGATGTCTGCCCTTAGCTTCACTGCAGGGGACAGGCCAGCTTACTCAGGTCCCCAGGGGCCTGAGGATAGGGAGGCAGGGCCCTTATGGGATCCTAGGGAGGCAGGGCCCTTATGGGATCCTAGGGAGGTATAGAGGGCCCAGGGCCAATCAGCTAGGACTGGAGGAGGCAAGGAAATTCTTCCTTGCTTAATAAGCTCCGTTGTAGACATCCTCCGTCAGCTAACAGCTTCTGCATCCTGACTTCTGCACACAGCCCATCTTTAGGACCCTGCCCCCTAGTGCCTGGGTGCTGGAATATAATCGCCCCAGCTGTGTTCCCCACTAGAAATTGTCCTTGGCCAATGAGAACCTTTCGTCTCAGGTTCCCTCAAGGCTGAACCTGTTGTAACTAATGACGGACTGATGTTCTGCTGGGAGCAGTTATAAAAGCCTGTCTCCTGGTCCTCAATTTGCTTCAACTTTGGAGGGGCCGTCCTTCAGAGATGTCTCCCTGGCTCTGCTCTAACTGTTATTACCATCCACTGTGCTCAGCTTTGGCCAGCCCACCTTACTCATGCCTTCTCGGGGGTTCTCTATGAGCGTCTCAAACCCAGGATCCATTTGCTGGAAACCCACTGAAAGATCCTTTCAATCCAGATGCTTCAATGCTTTCTGGATTGAAAGTCCCCCAGAGAGGGAAGAACCACGAGAGGCCTGGCAGACCAACAGGACCAGCCTGCTACTGGTCCCAGTCCCCTCGCCCCCCCCCCCCATCTCTTCCCACAGGGCCTGAATTGGGGAGTCATTGCAGTTGAGGTGCTTGCTGGGCTCTTTAAAGTGTCTTTCGGAGATGTCCCTTTTATAGACGTTCTGGATTTTGCCGGAGCAGTAGGCAAGGCAGGGTGAGACATAGGCTTATTACGAGTGGGGCCTGCATGTGACAGGCATCTGGCAAAGGCTGTAGTGGGCTACATCTTGGCCATCAGGTCTGAAGGAAGCACCTTAGCTCCCACTGCTGCATGGGGAGTTGCCACATCTGCAAAGCGAGATGGCTGTTCAGCCTCTTCCTGCTCAGACACAGATGTAGGAATTGCAAGAGTGTTCTGACTAGTTTTAGGTCAACTTGGCATACACCATTAGAGAGGTGGGAGCCTCAATTGAGATCCATAAGATCAGGCTGTACGCAAGCCTGGAAGGCATTTTCTTAATTAATAATTACCATGGGAGGGCTCAGTCCATCGTGGGTGGGGCCACTCCTGGGCAAGTGGTCCTGGGTTCTATAAGAAAGCAGGCTGAGCAAGCCACTGGGAGCCAGCCAGTAAGCAGTACCTTTCCATAGCCTCTGCATCAGCTCCTGCCTCCATGTTCCTGCCCTGTTTGAGTTCTTGGTCCTGGTTCCCCCCTTGATGAGCTACAGTGTGAAAAATGTAAGCCAAGTAACCCCTCCTCCTCACCCCCCAATTTGCCTTTTGACCATGGTGGCTCATTGCAGCAATAGAAACCTTAACTAAGACAAGAAGCTTGAGGAGGCTCATTACTCTGATGCCCAGAGAGATCCTGTTGATCTCTTCAATGGTCAGCCACTCCATCCTTGGGGATTGAGCTGAAAGAACTTAAGAGAAGGGTGACCAGGAGGACAGAAATAGAAGGGAAGGCCTTGTCCCAGCAAATGTACCTTCACTCTACTGTTTTTTTTTTTTTTACAGTACTCATGAGGCATCCTGACCCTTGAGGAGACTCCTCACATCTGAAAGTGAGCTTTCCTCTCTGGGGAGTTGACCTGTAGCTAACTCCTCTGTCCCATATTTCTTCTCACCAGCAGTGGGCAGAGGAGGGAATATCTGGTGTTCATCTCAAGGGTCTTCTTCTGCCTGCTCCTTGTTCTGATTCTGGTAAGGGAGGCTCATGCCAAATTGTCCATCGCTCTAGCCTTTTCCCATGGTCCTTAGGGAGGGGCCAGGGAGGTCTGATATGTGGATGAAGAAATGAAGGGCAAAGGATTTAAATAACAAGTCCATGGTCATTGCCAGGAAGAGGACAGATGACGGAGCTGGGGCCGGAACCTAGACCCACTGACTCAGAGCCCCAGTCTTTACCTTGAGCACTTCAACAAGTTAGAGATTATTAAGTATTCAGTGAGGACGTGCGGAGTCAGGGCTCCCACCTTAGGACTTGCCTCTTAGCCTTGTCCCCAGGCTGGAACCTAGAGGTCTTATATATAGGACTTTAGTGTTGTGGATTTGGTCTGTATGAGCCATGTACTTTCTCATGATCCCTTTCGGGCTTCCAGTGACAGCTGCAGCTCTATGCCCAATGTGCCCAGCAGTGTCTCTGGAGGCCTGGAAGACCATGCCCATGTCCTGCCTCAGCTGCATTGGGGTGCCTCTCATCGCATGGATTGGAAACACAGGGAGTATCCCCCCCCCACCCCCCGCAACATCAGGCAGTGCAAACTCCAGTGCTTGGAGCCATTTTCCAAAGTCTCCCGAGGCTTGATTCTATCACCGCGTTCTGATGAAACTTAGTGACTGAAAACTTACAGTGCCATTTGCAGTCTCTGCAGATCCAAGCCAATTGGGGTATTGCAGGAGGTCCTTTCTTTGCTATTTCAAGCAGTCATTGGCTGTCTGCCTTCCTTAGCCCGTGACTTCTCTCCATCTGCAACGCCAGTAATACAGTTGCATCTCTCTCATATGCTCAGACCCTCTTCTCTCTCCCTATTCAGGGCATTCTAGGATAATCCCTCCATCCTGAGACCAGCTGATCACAGAGTGATTTCAATTCCCCTTTGTCATGTAGTATTACCTAGAGATAGGTTCTGGGGGTTAGGATGTGACCATGAGAGACTCCTTTACCATATTACCTCTGTTGTGGCTGTTCTAGGGAAAAGGAGTAACTAAAGCTTGGGACCTGTGCTGGCCAGGTAGAAGAATTATAAGTCTGAAAATCCAGCACAAGCTTGCCCACATAGGCCTGGGAATGAGCAAGCAAGCTGTTGAATATTCCGGGAACTAGCAGGCCAAGAAGAGATAGATAAGACATGTCTGGGTGGGCTCAGGCAAGCCGGGACCTGTCTGGGCAAGATGACCCAACTGAATGATGAGGTATGGTCGGAGGCCAGCCAGATGCCCTGTTGCCTCAATACCACCCTTAGTAATTTCCCTATGCTCTGATCTGCACGTATTCTAGCTGGATTTGAATTAGCCAATTATGTACTGCTATGCTAATTCCTTTGTTCCCCTAGACCTCCTTCCTATAAAAACCCCTAACCCCTGAGCCTCGTAGTTGATCCCTCTGTCTCCTGCGTGAGATATGGGTCCACCAGGAGCTCCGATATTAAAACTACCTCGTGTGTTTACATCAAGATGGTCTCTCGTGTTTCTCTGGGTGCGCGTTCTCCCGGGACTTGAGTGAGGGTCTCCCTATGGGGATCTTTCACTAGGAGCTCATTTCTTTTCTAGATGCCTCCCCAGAATCACTTTGCCCACTTTTCTACTTTTCTTGGGTAAGTAATTTTCACTTGAACCCTTGTCTTGGGGTCATGTTCTAGGGCACGTACAAGGGGATTAAAGCCACAGGACTCCCAGATCCTGCCAGGTAACACACACGACTGTGCTAATAAATACCCCCCCCATTCTCCTCGCTTAGCAAATCCCAATGTTAAATAATTGCTTGAATCAAAGTTATTAATTGGGTCCTTAATATACTTCAGAATTGGAGCTGGTTTTGATTAGTGCCCATCACTATTAAAATGGGAACGTTTTCATTGGCTGGTGATTTTCCTCCATAGTGGTTTAGTCATCATTGGATACAGAATCCATTCTGTACCTTCTAGGCTTCGAATCGTGCCTTTTCTCTCTCAAAGAAGCGCTTCATGATCACGGCCCTTCCTCGCTAGAGTCAAACAAGCAGTGGACTCCAGTAGTTGGTGGAACAATTCTCCTGGCCGTTTAAAAATAAAACTGAAAAAAAAGCATCAAGGCCAAAATAACAATTCTATTCTCCCTGTTAACATTTAGCATAGTTCCCCCAAATTGCACAGGAATTATATGTCTAAAAAGCTCCATTGCCCATGAAAAAATTCAGAATATGGAGGGTAAATCTCAGGTCTCCATCTCTCTAAATCCTAATCCCCTCTCTCCCTCCCAGCAGTATCCTCTCTAATGAGTTTGATGTAGTCAGTCCTGGAAAAAAAGAAAAGCTGTTCACAGGCGCTCACATATCTATAGGCAACAACGGCATCCCTGTGTGTGTTTTCCAGTTCACAAATGACATTATACTATTCACAATACTCCGCAACTTGCTTTATTTCATTCAACAATGTGATTTCTGGGTCTGTGTCCAAACTGGCAATTCTAGTTGATAAAAAAAAAAAAAAAAACCTATCATGTTCTAAACGTAACAAAAAGAAATCATTCTGTTAATGGATGTGTAGGTTAGTTCCCAATTCCCTTTGCGCTTTGAATCAAGGCTGCAGGGTACGCCCTTCTGTATGTGTCTTTGTGTGCATGTGTGAAGGGGGCTACAGAGATCCCAGGCACGGAGACCATCTGGACATTGCCATGGATGATAGTCACAGTTGGAATGGAAGTCACTGTTCAGAAAGACTTGCCGATTGTACCCTGCCTGCAACCTGGGGTACCTCACCTGGAGCCTGAGGTACCCCCTGAAGCCTATGGTACCCCACCTGCAGCCTGGGGTGCCCCACCCAGAGCCTGAGGTACCCCACCTGAAGCCTAGGGTACCCCACCTGCAACCTGGGGTGCCCCACCCAGAGCCTGAGGTACCCCACCTGAAGCCTAGGGTAGCCCCACTTTTCCTGTGTCCTCATCTGCATTTGGTAGTGTCTGACTTTTGCCAGTCTGAGAAGATGCTATATCTACTCTGAAATCGGGTTAGTCAGTCTCTGGAAGACCCACTGTTCTATTGCTCCCTCTCTCCCTCAGCTGCTTACGGGACGGGGGAGGTGGCTAGGGAGGCATGTCAGCGTAAGGAGTGGTGGGTGGGGGTATAGGATTGCAGGATAGAGTCAGGGCAGAGAATACTGATGAGAACGGCCAGGATGAAGGGGTGTCAGGTTGACAGGGCTGGGCTTGCATTGAACCTAACAGGGAACTTAGAGCTGAGAAGGCAGGGCTGTAACAGCAGGTAGGAGTTTGAGGAGGGCTTTGATGCACACTGGTGTTTGGAGCTGGCTGTCCTGGGAGAGAGGTGTTTGAGTGGATGTGGTTCTGGGATCCAGAAGCAGAAAAGGCATGAGTTAGTGAATGAAGTGCAGGCTTGCTGGATACACTCTGCTGGCTGTGGCGGGAACACACACAGACGATAGGATGGTGCACACAGAGGTAGTGTTGAGCAGATGACGTGGGGACATAGCCCATAAATGTGGATGCCCTTCCTCTTTCATTGAGTACTATGCCTGCAGGGCTGACACAGCCCAATTCCCATTCCCGTCAAGGATTCATGGGCCTGATGGAGTCACAAGCTGTGTGTGTGTGTGTGTGTGTGTGTGTGTGTGTGTATGTGTGTGTGTATGGTACTACCACCTGGGATTCTAGACCTTCCCAAAGAAGAGGCATGATGGCCCTGATGACCATTTCAAGGGGAGACTCAGGTAAGAGTTCCTTACTTGGGAAGGCTAAGGCCTTGGGAGGGCTGAGGCCTGGGGTCTTTTCTGTTGGCCTGTCCCCTTTGCAGAGAACCAAGGAGAGCACTGATCAGGAGATGCCTGTGTGATTGGCAAAGGGATATCTTAAGCTTCACCCACTTCCTCTTCCTCCTTGCTCTGGTCCGCCTTAGGGTTGGTGAGGGTGGGCGGAGGAGGCTGCCCGTGTATGTGAGGGTGGATGCTTCCTTAGCTCACGTGCTAGAGGAGCACTCACAGGGAGGGTGAGTCCAGCAGGTTGGCCACAGAGGAAGGGAACTCTGGTCAGAGGGAACAGCGTATGTAACAGCATGGAGCCTCAAGAGTTTCTGACCAGAAATGCACATTGTGGTAGAGAGGTGGAGGTCGGGAGAAGTGACCATCGTTCACTGAAACTTGAGGCCTGGGTGACTGGCCAAACAGAATTTAGTCTTTGATTGTGAAATCAATAGAAAACCTAACTCATTAAGTAGGACATGCCTCATTAGATTATCAGTCTCGGTACCTTATCCTGGGCGCTGGAGATAGAGAGAATCGCATACCGATGGTGACAACTTGGCACTCAGTTTTGCTCAAAGGATTTACATAAATGATTGTAGTTCTACAATGTGTCTTAAGAGAAAGGCGTATTGGACAGCTATGGCATCGTTCACATACCTGCAGTCCACCTAGGGCCTCTTGCTTCTGGGCATAGAGCAACGGCCTCAGTTGCTCACTCTTCCACCTGTCTGGATCTGGGTCCCATACTGGAGACGTCCATAGCGTCTCCTCACAGACACACATCTTGGGGTGGTCGCAGCAACCTAGGAAAGCAAGCCCAGCCTTGTGGTCATATTTCAAGCCTCGTACGCTGTTAAAGTCTACGCAGTCAAAGTCTTTATTGGCCAAGGCGAGTCACGTTAGTCCACTGTGAGGCTGTAGCAATTAAGGGAAAGGTTTGTTTGCATTTGGGACTAGTGTTCACTCTGCACAAAGGAGCTTATTGTTGTCTTCATTTTATAGAAGAGGGTGAAGGGATGGATGGATGGTCTTTTTCCAGGAGCACAGACAGCATTCAATGAACCAGGCTAGGCTTTGCCCTGGGGTGGGATTGCAGCTCTGCCTGTGGGTTCTTCTTGGCTTTTGTGCTGACGTTATTCAGAAGCCCGCCACAGCCCCTGGGCCAATCCCGAGGTAGAGACTTCTCTGTTGGGGATCTCTTTCTCTAACACAGGACACGCCCCCATGTCCTGCCTCAGTGTGTGCTGAGCAGCCTACGTGAAAGAGTCTCACTCGTGCTGTACTGAGAAATAAAACACCCAGTTCTGTGACTGCAGCCCAAGCCCTTTGCTGTTTTAAGGCCCATGGGCACCTTCTCATCTGAAAGCATCCTCCTGGGATGACTTTTCTGGATCTTGCGTAAGTGGGAGTTTGTGCGTGGACTTTGAGGCCTGTGGGGCTAGGACCGGGGACTTAGGAATAGCTTGGGTAGCTCCCACCATGGTTCTGTCAAACCTGTTCTGAGTCAGTCAGTCCAGAGGGGATGTTTTCCCCCTACCCACGGGATGCTGGAGTGTTCTGAGAATAAGCCTGCTCCTTGGTGACAAGCTTTGCTGAGGCAGAATGGCTCGTTTTCTAGATGTCTGCTTCTGAGATGTTATTTCCCTACTTAACAATCACAGTGAGTGCTGGCTTCAGCCCAGGCTCTATCCTTTTTATGTCTCAGAAAGAACAACATGGAGGCCCTGGACACCCTGGGTCCTGGTGAGAGTGTGACCCAGGGTGGTCAGCCGTGAGGGAACCCCGCTGTGACTCTGAGAGTACCCATTACTGCTCATGATGGTACAATCCAATGGGAGTGAGTCTAGGGTCATCCAACTGGCTTAGTGGCGTCAGGAGTGGTGGCGGTAGGACAATACCAGTTCCCTACCCATCCGTTCCGCGAGGCAGGCCTGGGTGCAACTGGTCCCACTCTCCGAATGATGTCAGAGGTCATTTTAATCTGCAGCTTTGTTTTTCAGACATGCTTAGAGCCCAGCTGAAGAAGAGCTGTCTGTTTAATAGGAGTCTGGGGAAAGGTTCCTGTTTATCAAAACACACCCACACAACAAAACTGCCGAGGAGTTCGCATTGGCAGAATCAGCCTGAGGCCAGGGTGAGGAGAGGAGATAGGGTCTTATTTATTAAGGGAAACAAGATTTTCCCTTGCTGCTGCACTGCAGGAGCAGATGCTCTGAGGATTGACGGAATCCCAGGGCGCAGGGAAGGGGCGTGGCGTGGGCTCAAGTACAGACTTATTCAACACCTTGGTTCCAGGCACTCTCACCAACCCTTTTCCGTGAAGCTACTAATTTGCGCATGCTCAGTAGCTGTTCTGCAAACATGAATGGAGCATCTCATCCAATCTCCTATTAGCCTTCTCTGGAAGGTATTAAGATCCCCCCAGACCCCTTTAAGATCTCAGGCTTTATTCTGCCACCTAGTCTCCCAGCTGCATCTCTGCACGTGGACGTTTCTCTGGATTCATCTGTTATTGTAGGACCCTTAAAGTTGGGGATAAAATCCCCCTGAAGCCTTTCTCTTTCACTCTCTCTTCCATGTTTTTCCTGCTCCTGGGTTGCTTATGGGTGTCTTCAGATTGTAAGGTCCCCGGGGGGTTCACCGAGAAAAGTGGTGGCTATGTTCAGAGTTCTCTCCTGGTATTCCCCCCAGTTCTGTAAATCTTTTCTTGTCTCTGATATACTGTGTTGCTGTTAGCAAGTGTATCACTTACCCTTCTTGTGGTGGTGAGCAAATACCCAAGAAGAAACATTGCAAACAAAGAAGGGGTCATTCTGGCTCCATGATTAAGGGAGTATAGTCCATCACAGCAGGCAAGGCTTGGAGATGCGATGCTGGTCACATTGCGTCCACAGTCAGGGAGCAGAGAGGTGAGTGCCGGTCCTTACCTTGCTATATCATTTTTCCTTTTCATCCAGCCCAGGACCCCAGCCTGTGGGGAGGTGCCGCTCACATTCGGAGTGGATCTTCACCCTTGGTTAAACTTCTCTGGGTTTGTCTTCACAGACTCACCCGGAAATGTGTCTCCTGGGAGATTCTTGGGTTTAAGTCTTCAATCTACTGGAGTTAGTTTGGTGTTTAAGTGCGTGCGTGCGTGCATGCGTACGTGTGTGTGCACGCGTGCGTGTGTGTGTGTGTATGTGTACGTGTGTGTTATATGCACACTCGTGTTTAATGTTAGATGCTTTTCTTGACCACTTTATATTTGATTTTTTTTCAAGACAGGGTCTTTCACTGAACTTGGAGCTGACCAGTTCAGCCAGTGAATCACAGGGTCTGCTTGTCTCCCTAACACCCTGACCCTCAGTGTTAGGGTTACAAACATGTGCCACCACACGGGGCTTTTACATACATGGGGTACTAGGGATTCAAGTGCATCTATACTCTACTCACTGAACAATTTCCCCTGGTCTCTTAGTTTTTGTGTATAGTGTACGCAAGCATATTAGTTGTTTAGCTTATGGCAGAGGGTCACAGACTGGGCGACTTAGAGTTCTGGAGGCAGGAGTTCAAGATCAAAGTAGGAAGCAGGGTTTCCTTCTGGTGAGGCCTCTCTTCCTGGCTTGCGAACAGAGTCTTTGTTCCTATTGTATCCTCATATACCTTTGGGTTGTGTGTGTGCAGGGTCGGGGTGGGAGAGAGAGAGAGAGAGAGAGAGAGAGAGAGAGAGAGAGAGAGAGAGAGAGAGAGAGATCCTGTTCTAGCTCAGTGGTTCTTACCCTTCCTGATGCTGAAACCCTTCCACACAGTTCCTCATGCTGTGGTGACCACCAACCATAAAATTATTTCATTGCTACTTCATAATTGTAATTTTGCTACTGTTATGAACTGTGATGTAAATGTGTTTTCTGATGGTTTTGAGTGATCCCTGTGAAAAGGTTGCTAGACCTCCCCCCCACAAAGGGTTGAGACTCACAGGCTAAGGAACACTGCTCTAGGGTCTTGTACACATGACCCATTTTATTCTTTTTATCCCTTTCCAGGCCCATCTCCAGTTGGGAGATATGGAGATAGGAATTTAGGGCTTAACTATGCAACAGGTCCCAACAGGTGAGTACAGGAGGTCTCAGTTCTAGGGTTCCTAGTTTATTCTGCAGCTGTATATGGTCCCCAACCAACTGGAGCTTGGCAATATATTTTCACACCAGGAGTATGGATTTTCTGAGATGGTTTTTCAATTTCTGCCTGTCGGAGAGTTCTTCTGGATTCCATACACATAGTAAAATGGAACTTTCTGTTGGTAATGGGGTTTTGATTGGGGGGAGTCACATTGATTTGTATTCCTGTTATATATTTTTGTTTGTTGTTAAAATTTGATAGTGTGTATAGCGATGGCTCTAATCATGCTGCCTTCACACGTATACGCTGTTACACTTTGCTCATCCCCCTCTCTTCCCTTTACCTCCTTCCTCTTTCTTGACCCTTACTTCCCCCAGACAGTGTCTCTCCTGCTTTCAGGATGATTCCCCGTTCCATCAATACTTCTGTCAGTGATATGATTCTGTTCTTCCCTGTAACTGAACAAAACTCTGTCACATGTACACACCACATTTTCTTGACCAACTTCTCTGTCAAATTGCCAATTTGGCAATATAGATATTTAAGGTCCATGAATGTGGCATGTTTATTTTTTCAAATGGCTTCATGTTGTGGTCTTTACTCCAACTTGAGTCATTTCCTGTGGTATCTTCCCCATACCCCCAGATCAGCTCTAGTAGAATTAACTCGGGTTTTGTTTACATGAAAACATTTAAAGTTTCTCCTTATTTTGAAGGTTAGTTTTTTTTTTTTGTTTTTTTTTTTTTTGCCAGCTCTGATTGGGCGTGTCTTGCCGTTGCTTTACACCCTGCTAGGTTACTGCTCGTAGCTGTATAGAAGTTTCTTTGGATGTGATGAATTGCTTTTTTATTTTCCTCTCTTTTGCTGTTTCTTAAGGTTTTCTCTGAATCTTCGACTCTTATAGTCTGATTACAGTATGTCTATAGATGGAGGACTCTATGTGGTTAATTGAGCTTGAGTTTGTGTGTTTAGCTCCTTCTTTAGATTTTGGGAGTTTGGGGGTCATTAGTTCTTCATCTGTTTTAGCTTTCTCTCTCTCTCTCTCTCTCTCTCTCTCTCTCTCTCTCTCTCTCTCTCCCTCCCTTTCTTTCCTCTCCCTCTCTCCCTCTCCCTCACCCCATTTAGATTTCTGTAGCTTATGTATTGGTTTTGTGGATCTTGGTGGAGCCTCCCAAGCCCCCTAAACTCTTCTCCGTTTCGTTCATTCTTTCTTCCCAGCACTCACTATTTCCAAGTGCTCAGTCTTCAACTGAGTCGACCCACCTGCCTGTTCCTACGCGCTACTGAACTATTTAACCATGAATGCTACTTAGTATTTTTTTTTCCATTTCAGTTATGGCATTTTTCAGCTCCAGGATTTCTTTAAGTTCATTTTTGGTGGATCTTCTGATTTCTGCTTATGGCTTTCTTTAGTTGTCTACTTATGTCCTTTTCCAGTTTTTTTTTTTTTGAGAATTCAGCACGGTTATTTTGACTTCTTTGTCAGGAGTTCAGCCATCCGTATTGCCTTAGGGCTGGTTTCTGGAGTTTTGTGTACTCGCTGTTTGCCATGCTTACGTCTTTATTTACACGTCTCTGGAGCCTTTTGTTGTGATTTGAGCATCTGAAAAATAACCTGCTCTCCTCACGCTTAGAGACTGGTTCACGGGCAGATGAAGGATTCTACCAGTAAGCCATGATGGAGCTCTAAAGCCTCTTAAACCTTTCCTGGGCATATACCCTCTCCGGGTGGTAGAGGGACTTTAAATAAGTGGCTTGGCTTGGTCTTTTCAGGAGATGCCTTTTTCGCGCCCCCTGGTGTCTCCATGTGGAGAATCTTTACCCTGGCTTCCTCGGAGGTTGCCTGGTTGCTATGGCATCCTAAATGACCATTCACATCAGTGTTTAGGTCTGGAGAGAAACCCCAGGTAGCTCCCAGAGAAGCCAAAATACTGACTGCATGACTCCTTCTTTTGTTTTAACTCGAGGCAGGAATCCTGTGTGGGAGCTTTTTCTCTGGGTTGTGTCACACTGCACTGGGTCCAGGGGCTCCCTACCAAGTAAATAGTACACCAGTTGGTGATGCTGTGAATGAACTGGGATATATTTCTTGGCGTAGTGAAGAGCGACTGAGCATATGTAACATATACACAGCTATAGCAGCTGCATTCTGATCTTCGCAAGGCCAAGGAAGAGGATACAGCCTCCCCCCGCCCCGCCCCGCCCCTCTTCCCGCTTGAGCCCTGTGGTGAGTCTGCTCCCATTGCTTTTTTTATACTAACCTTCTGGTCTTTGTGAACATCTGTAGTAGGTGTTGTTAGACTTATTATGCAGATGAGGAAAATGAGGCCCAGGGATGTCAAATCACTTCCTGTGCTATAAGCATTTGGAGGTGTAGGCAAACTCAGGTCTGCCTTCCTGCATAGTTGTTTTACTGTCTCCATGACAATGGATGCAGAGACCCAGCCTCGATTGTGTGTCCTCTAGTCACCTTCACCGTGCCTGGCGGGGTCCATAAAGGCCTTAGTGTGTAAGCAGGCTCCACATGTAACTAGTTGTTGCAGGGCAGTAGCTTCTCTGTCCCCTGTCCCTTGCTTGTGTGGTTAACCTCTCTTTTTCCTCTGCTTATGTTCTGGAAGGCTAGGGTAGTTCATGCTTTTGAGCCTGGGACAAGTAAATAGAGGAAGGATAAAATCAGACACCGGGCCAGACAGTAATTCAAACATACCAGAAGGAGAAGGAATCCTCCCCCTTCCTCCTGCCAGTTGTCAGTGTATTGGTTTTGTTACTCTAGGCCTCTTTACTGCCACCTGCTGGAAGTTAGTGGCAACACATGCATTTCTGATTATGACTCATAAAGATACCCGCAAAGGCAGTGCAGACTCCTAGGCCATTTGCTTGGGTGGCCATTCTAGAAGACAGATCTAGAACACTCAGAAGCATAGGAGAGGTTCATGGCTCTTCTTTGCTGTTTGTGTTTAGGCTATTGGGTCCTGTTCAGTATGAGTCCCCAGTCTTTGAACTCACCACACTGGCTCATACCTGTTCATGTACCAGTGCTTG
>JADRCD010196873.1:10872-28199 GCA_019843815.1 Montemys delectorum | reverse complement strand
TGTGTGTGTGTGTGTGTGTGTGTGTGTGTGTGTGTGTGTGTGTGTGTTTTGTGCGCAGACTCTTACCTGCCAGAAGACAGTGGATGCCAGTGTCTGGTTAGGCAAGAGAAGTCCCACCACCTAGGAAAGTGAGAGGGGTAGGTTGAGGAAGGCAAGAGAGATGCCCAATGCTTTTGTTTTGGTTTTTTCTATATCCAGGCTGACCTGCAATGCACTATGTAGCCCAGGCTGGATTTGAATACCTAGCAAACTTCCTGCCTCAGCCTCGTGAGTGCTGGGGTTACAGGTGTGTAGACCACGCCTGCCTCAGTCACTTGTGAGTGGGATTACAGCTATGTAGCACCACCCTATGATTTTGCAAAGCAAATGTGTACAGCCATGGAAAAGGGGAACTCTATGGACACTGGGGTGGTCTGGTATGCTGATACATAGTGATGGCCACAGCGAGATGCAAGAAAAACAAAGTGCAGAACTACATTACCATGCAAAAAAAAAATATAGCTGTCTACCCAACACACACACACATGAAGCATCTATAGTTAGCAGGATTAGCTGTGGGCTTTTATAAAAGTAATTCCAGACTACCTTCTCATAGTCTTACAACTCCTGCCTTTTAAACAATGGATTTTATTTATTTCCATAACTGGAGGGAGCAATAAAAACAAGCAAGTCAAAGGAATCCTGTCCCTTCTCCTCGGGTAGACTCAACGCTTTTCCTATAGGATATTTGTGGGAATTAAATAAGCTCAAAGTCCTTCAAGGGATTCATACATAGAATTTTTGGAAACGTGTCTTGACTAAGCCTTCATCAAAAGGAAACTGTCAGTTATGGTTAACTGAACGACTGGGACATGGGAGTTTAATGAGCAGTGGTTTCCATGGGAGTTAGACTGTCCCCTGGGGTCATGTGCTAAAGGCTTAGTTGGCAAGGGCACTATAAAGCTCATCCCTGAGTTCTTAGGGGGTACAGCCCTGATGGAGGGGGTGGGTCTCAGGGACAGCACCTTTAAGGCATGTCCTTTCCTGTCTTTAGGCATTTCCCCTCATGCACCGTGAGCTGTGCTGCGTTGCTCAATCATGCTTCCTGCCAGTGCTCTGTCACTTCTCAGGCCTAGAAGCATCAGAAGAACCAAGTGGCCATGGACCTGCCTCTGAAACCATGAGACAGACGGCTTCTCCTTTGCACTGCGTTTTGTTACAACATGGGAAGCTAACATATTGAGTGAATGAAGGGATAAACGGATACACTAAGTACACCTTTACTCCCATTATGTCTCAAAAACCAAATAGCACCTGGAACCTACACTTGCCGGCTACCTTTTAAAAAATATTTTATAATTTATTTATGTGTACATGTTTCTATGGAGGCCGGAAGAGGGCATGGGATGCCCCAGAACCGAAGTCCTCTGGCAGAGATTCCTAAGCCAGTGGCTCTCAACCTTCCTAATGCTGTGATCCTTTAATACAGTTCCTCATGTTGTGGTGACCCCCCAGCCAAAATTTTTTTTTTTTTTTTGAGACAGGGTAGGGTTTCCTCTGTGTCGCCCTGGCTGTCCTGGAACTCACTCTGTAGACCAGGCTGGCCTCGAACTCAGAAATCCACCTGCCTCTGCCTCCTAAGTGCTGGGATTAAAAGCGTGCGCCACCACTGCCTGGCTCCATAAAACTATTTTTTATTGTTACTTCATAACTGCAATTTTGCAGCTATTATGAATGGTAATGTAAATATCTGTGTTTTCCAATGGTATTAGGCAACCCCTGTGAAAGGGTCATTCAACCCCAAAGGGGTCACAACCCATAGGTTGAGAACCACTGCATTAAGCCATCTCTACAGACACACACACACACACACACACACACACACACACACACACGTGCGCGCACTCTTTAAAACAATTTCATGTGTCCTAGGATGGCCTTGTACTTGCTGGGTAGTGGAGAAGAATCTTGAACTTCCTGTCCTGTGTCTGCCTCCTAAGTGCCGGAGTTGCAGGAAACAGAACCATGCTTAGGTGCTGTGGTGGTTTGAATGTGCTTGGCCCAAGGGAAGTGGCACTGTTAGGAGGTGTGGCCTTGTGGAATAGGTGTGGCCTTGTTGGAGGAAGTGTGTCACTGTGTAGGCAGGCTTTGAGGGCTCCTAGTGCAAGTTCCACCAGTGCAGGAGACAGCCTCCTCCTGGCTGCCCGTGGATCAAGATGGAGAACTCTCAGCTCCTTCTCCAGCAGCACGTCTGCCTGGACACTGCCATGCTTCCCGCCATGATGATGATGGACTGAACCTCTGAAACTGAAAGCCAGCCCCAATTAAATGTTGTCCTTTATAAGAGTTGCCTTGGTCATGGTGTCTGTTCACAGCAATAAAACTCTAAGATCAGGGCTGAGGATTGAACCCAGGGTTTTGTGTATGCTAAGCAAGCACTGAGCTACATACATCTCCAGCTCTAAAGTGTGTCTGTCTGTCTGTCTGTCTGTCTGTCTGTCTGTCTGTCTGTCTGTCTGTCTGACTGACTGTGTCTATACACACAGACACCAAGGCTCATACATTTGGAGGCCAGAGGACAACTTTTAGGAGTCAATTCTCACCTTCCATCTTGTTTTGAGGTGAGGTCTCTCTTGTCTCTCTGTCCCTGCATTGCATACTCCAAGCCAACTAGCCCATAAGCTCTGGGCTATTCTCCTGCCTCCACTTCCTATCACACTATGGGAATGGTTAGGTTATCGATGCACACGCAGTCTCCAGCTTTTGACATGGGTTCTGTGGATCCAGACTGGAGGAGCTGAACACGGGTCATCAGGCTTGTGCGGAATGTGCTTTATCCACTGACTCATCTCCCTGGACCTTCTGCTCTGTTTGAGACAGAATCTAATACAGCACAGGCTGGCTATGTCCTTTCTATGTAGTCAAGGTGATCTTGGAGTCATAATCCTCCCGCCTCTACTTCACATATTCCAGGCTTACCGGCATGTACCACCATGCCTGGCTGATCTTGACACTCGGGCATCAGGGGCTTGTGTGATCTCTTAAATTTACCTTTAGAGTGTTTGTGTGCAAAACAGCATCTAGCAAGCACAGCTACATATGGGGAAAATGTGCACAGCCATCCACATATTGACTTATTTATTATTCCTGTAGATAAAATGGCTCTTTGGCAAGAATTTCCGCAAGGAACAAGTATAAACATTCAATACTATGCAGTAAATCAAATTCTAGACATCCTTAGCAGCATTAGTAAATCATGTTTTAAACATTAAAATGTTTTAAAACAGCGAGCACACACGCACATTTATGTTTATTGGCCCATATCAGTTTGAATAAAATTATAGAATGTAAAGCCATTCCTCAGCTCCAACAGGAGCTACATAACAGGTTTTTTTCTTCTAGAATGAAATCTCTACTTGATTCTTTTGTGCAGTGGCCACGTACAACAATGAACTGAAATCCAGTCAGGAGACCTTAGGCCTCAACTGCAGCTCTAGCCTTGTGCTCTTGGATTCTTGATTCCTTCTGGAGTTGGACCTTCCTATCCTATAAGGAAGAGGATTGACCCTGAAGATCCCAGCTTAGTTCCACACACACCCACCCCAGTATGTGTTGTGTCTGGGTGTGTGTATTGGATATATACTTGTGTACACATGTGTGTGTATGCATGTGGAGGGCAGAGGGAGATTGTAGGATGTATTCCTCAATCACCCTCCATCTGTATTCATTATTTTATTCTTTTTGTTTTTTTAATTTTTTCCGGCCCTGCTTGCTCTAGCCCCGCTCTGGCCATATTTATTTCATACATGTGGGTATACTGTCACCCTCTTCAGACACAGCAGAAGACAACATAGGATGCCCATTACAGATGGTTGTGAGCCACCATGTGGTTGCTGGGAATTGAACTCAGGGCCGCTAGAAGAGCAGTCAGTGCTCTTAACTGCTGAGCCATCTCTCCAACCCTCATTACTTATTCTTAATGCACATGTATGAGTGTTTTGCCTATATGTATGTCTGTGCATTACTAATGTTCAGTGTCTAGGGATACCAGAAAAGGTTGTTGGATTTCTGGGACTGGAGTTAGAGATGGCTGTGAGTTGCCATGTAGCGGGAACCTAACTCACGTCCTCTGTAAGAGTAGCCAATGTGCTTAAGCACTGGGCTATCTCTCTAGTCCCCTTCTCCCCCCACCCCCCCACCTTTATGCTTTGAGGCAGGCTCTCACTGAGTGAAGCTCTGGTTGGCCAACATGCTTTAGGGATCCACCTGTCTCCATACTCCCCCTCCACCATGACAGGGTTACAAGCACACACCACTGTGCCTGGGTTTTTCCATGGGTTCTGGGAATTCGAACTCTGGTCCTCATGCTTGTGCAGCAGTCATTTGCAGATTTAGCCATCTACAGGCTCCCCAACTCAGTTTAAAAGTCTATTCTCAGGTTCCAACTATCTGGAGAGGCAATCCCATCCTATATAGTGCCTATATAGTAGAGGCTCCCAAGGGACCCAGGCACTTTTCCTTCTTGACACTCTGGCCAGAGCAAAGAGAAGCGGAACCTAGAGTGACTGAGGGAAGGGTGGGGATGTCACATATTTACACACAAGCACAGGAATATTGCCTTTTAAAAACTGGGGCAATTCACACTGAGCATTTGCAAGTGTTCAGGTCATACAGCTCCCCACCCCCCACCATGTTTTTTACATCATATTGTAAACTATGCAATACATCCCCACCTCCAAGTCCCAACTTCCTAAATGGCACTTGCTAAGCCACCAAGAATGTCTTCAGACACTATTACCTGGGACTCCGTGTATCACCAGGCTCCTGCTGTCCAGGATGGTCACTGCACTTTGAATTGTGGTGTTCCTTCACTGAACCACCTCAGAAACACTTCCTGATTTCTAAGTCAGAGAGCGCATGTCTGAGCAACTGGTTTGCATTGTCTTACTGACCCTGGGCCACTTACCTGTGCCTGGCCATTAAGAGGCCTAGGCCAGGATCAATAAAATGGCTCAGTGGATAAAGTGTTGGCCATCTAAGCCTGACATTCCATCCCTAGAAGCCACTCTCTGGCTCCTTAAAGTTGTCCTCAGACCGCCACACATACATGATGTTATATATATGCATGCACACACATATACACACAACAACAACAAAAATAATAACAACAACACAAATAAATAAGTAAGTAAGTAAGTAAGTAAATAAATAAATAAATAAATAAATAGAAGTTCCGGCCAGCTCCCTCTGCCCACAGCTCTCATGGGTACAGACCCACACTGCTCATGTTCTGTGTCCATTCCCAGCCTCATCATCTTCCCTTTGCTAACCTTCTTTGGGTATCATTTTATCCTATAGTATGCCTTTTTGGAAAATGACACATAATCTTTTCTAGAACAATCCAAAGCCCTAAATAAACTTGCACCTAGGTTATGTCAGACATACCACAATACACAGGACTCTGTGTTGGACAACCCTGGCTGCCTGCTGAACACAGACAGACCTGGTGTCCACAGCAGTGCCTCAAACCACCAAAACTTCTCCATGCTTCTCATCACCTCGTCGGGTGATCTTGACAAGCATGTGCCACTTACCATAACCCTTACAATTAATGAGGACCCTATAAAATAGAGACGGCCTGCCTATTTGGCTGAGGCTTTGAGATGTGCAGGGAATCTATCCAAGCCTTTATAGTAAATTGAAGAGTCAGGTCTCTCAATCTCCAGCTTGTTTCAGCAAGCACAAAGGACGAGGGGGTTCAGTTAGCACTCTCACTGGTTGGTGGGGCACAGAATACGTAGTGTGCTCTAAGGCGTCTGGCACAGCAGGGGTGGGGGGTGGGCCTAATGATGTCTGTGATGCTTAATCTTCATTGTCAACTCGGATGACACACACCTCAGGGTGCTTCATGACAGATTCCGAAAAGATTTCACTGAGGTGGGAAGACCCACTCTGGATGTAGGCAGCCCCATCCCGTGAGCTGGAGTCCTGAACTGAAGAAACGACAGGAAGCTGGCTGAGCACCTGCATTCATGTATGCTTCCTGAGAAGTGGGTGTAACAAGGCCATCTCCATTCCAGCTGCTGTGACCTCTCACCGTGAGGGACAGTGTCCCCAAACTATAAGCCAAAATAAATCCTTCTTTACTTATTATGTCTATACAGAAGTTTTGTCACAGAGAAGAGAAAATTAACCAAAACACCACCCCCTAACCACAAAACACAAAGACCAGACAAGACAGGAAAAGCTAGACAGGTCAAAGAGGTACTTAGGAACGAGCAAGGCTGACGGACTCCAACGTCCAAACAGGACTTTAGGAAAGCCAGGCTCGACTATTGGCAAACAGAAGTCGACTTCTGCTAAGGGAGATGTGTGTGCGTGAGTGCATGCATGTCTGCGTGTGTTTGTGTATGTGTGTCAGGAGCCAGGCAGCTGAGGTGGCGGGACAACAGAGCCACTGGCCTGACAATGAGAAGAATGTCCTAGAAATTGACAAAAGACAAGCTAGAGAGGGTAAGGATGGGAGACCAAGGACACCAAAGAGCCCGCTGGGTCCCTGTGGCCAGGCGGGGCCCAGAGCACATGGTGCCAGCCTCGTTCCCTATTAGGCAAAGCACTGCACCATCTGTACAGTCCCAGGAGCAGGAGCAGGCGTTTTATAACTTCCTTTTCTTTTTCAGTCTACATTAAAAATAAATGTTCCCTTCAGCTCTCAGATGTATATCTCTAGTGCAACCTGCCCACATTCCCTCCTGCTGCCCTTTCCAGAACATGGCAGGGGAAGGGAAGGAAGAGATGGAGAGAGGGAGCCAGTCCACCCGGCTGATGCCAGTGGATCACACCTCTTCTAAGAGGGAAGCGTGGCAGGCATGGCCACACATGGTGGAGGGTGCCCAGAATGCATGGGGACCAGGGAAAATGGAAGTGGAGGAAATGGGAGCCAACAGCCAGGCTTGCTTCCCGCCCCCACCCTCCCGCGCTGCAGGACCTTGGCCAAATCACACATCCCATCTTTGCATTTATAGTCCATGCAGTGGCTGGAGTCCCCTCTGCAGCTCCGGCCCTCTGGTGGCTGCCCTCGCTGCACATCTCTCCGTACCTCCCATCATGTGTCCGCCGTGGACCTGGTGATCATCAGACTCTGGGTCAAGACTGACCCAGGTTAAGTTCCTTGAGTTCCTCCCCCTGCCTTCACCTGTTAAATAAAGGACCACCCTGGCATCTCTCAGAGGCCACATCTCTCAGAGCAGCACAGACAGAGCTGGCTCAGTGTCTGGCACACATCCCTGGATGTCAGGTAGTGGTATGGTCCCTCCTCCAGTCTGGTTTCTCTCAGTCTTGCCCCACCCCCCACACACACCCTTTCTTTGAGCCTCACAGCCTGCACCTTACAAACATAAATCTCTGTGTGCATATGCATGTGTTCGAGTATGTGTTCATGTATATGTTCACACGGGTGCCCGTGCATGTACAAGCCTCTGGAGGCTGAGAGGAGAAGGGGTCAGCCAGACGCAGAAGATCATAGATACAGAACAAGGAAGAGAAGTTCCTCCAGAGGTTGACCTCAGCTAACTAAGAGTCCCTAAGAATGTATGCAGAGTGTTGGTGTCTGAACCATAGCACGGCTGCAGCCTTCACAGGGGGGCTCGAGGGACATGGAGTGCAGAGCTATGCTGATGTTGGTACTGGGGTGAGCACCCTCTGCATCTCCATCTTCACTCATGCCCTTGACTCCCACACAATGCTGCTCAGCACCCCACCCACCTGGGCTGGGGGCTGAAGAGGGACCATTTGTGTTGCTCTAAGGACAAAGTAGAGAATGTATTACATGAGTAGCTCCCACCTGGAAGACAGTTCAAAGGAGAACTCACACCTCTATTCCATCTCTCCTTCTGCAGTGTCCTAACTGCTGTAGACAGATACGCTTTTCTGGGCTTTTTCTGTTTAATTGGTTGCTTTTGTTTGGTTTGGTTTTTCAAGACGGGGTTTCTCTGGGTAGCCCTAGCTATCTTGGAACTCACTCTATAGACCAAGCTGGCCTCGAACTTAGAGAGATCTACCTGCCTTCTGCCTCCCAAGTGCTGGGATTAAAGGCATGCACCACCACCAGCCACTACCACCAGCTGGCTGACAAGTTATTTTTTTTAAAAGACTTATTTGCATTTGTATTTATGTATATGTGTGTGAGTATGTGCACATGAGTGCAGGTGCCCACAGAGGCTAGATATAAAGGCTTTGGATCCCCTGGAGACTGAGTTAAAAGTAATTGTGAGCTGACCAGTGTGGGTGATGGGAACTGAACTCAGGTTCCCTGGATGAGCAGTCAGTGCTGGCTGTTAGCCAGTGAGCCATCTCCTGGGCCCAAACAAGCCCTAATCTGGGAAAACAACACCTTAAACACCCTAGTCTTCTGGCTGAGAGTGTTACCTGAGCTGCTGAAGTTGTGGGTGGAGGAGAGCACAGGCCAAGCAAGGCCCCAATAACTGGAGTGACCTGAGCAGCCCCTAAGCCTTGCTCTTTCCCACATCACTCTCAGAAGAGAACTTTGTATACCACTCATAAAATATACATACATACATACATACATACATACATACATACACACACACATACATACATGCATGCATGCATATACACATACATATATACTATATATATGCGTGCATGCACATGAGCACTTGTGTGAGCAACCAGAGGGCATTAACAACCCTCACAGTGGAGCACCTGATTTTGATGCCTTCCCTTCCTTACCACTCCCACACCAATCTCACATCCTCTCTCTCTCTCTCTCTCTCTCTCTCTCTCTCTCTCTCTCTCTCTCTCTCTCTGCGTGTGTGTGTGTGTGTGTGTGTGTGTGTGTGTGTGTGTAGGGAGCTGGAGAGATGTCTCAGTGGTTAAGCACACTTGTTCTTGCAGAAAACCTGCCTTCGGTTCCCAGAACCTACATGGTGGCTCACAACTGCCTGTAACTCTAGATATAAGGGATCTGATGCCCTCTTCAGACTACGCATGCAGGTGAAACATATACATAAAATAGGAATAAACAAATCTAAGGGGAGGCACTAGGGAGATGGCTTTGTTGGTAAATGGTTCACTGTACAAGGACGAGGCCCTGAGTTTGACCCCCAGCACTAAATAAATGTTGGATGCATCAACTTGTGCTTCTCATCCCATTGTTGAGGAGGAGATAGGAGGAGTCTGGGGGCTCAACAGTCAGCCAGTCCAGACAACTGGTGAGCTCCAGGTTCAGGGAGAGACATTGTCTCAGAGTAAGGTAGAAAACAAGGAAGACAGCCGATGTCGACCTCTGGCCTCTGGACACATGTCTGTACACTGGCACATATGTGTATACACACAGACACACAGACACACAGACACACACACACACAAACACACACAAGATCTAACTATTGGGTGAAACATTTTTGAGCTTCACCACAGGGTACCACCAAATTATCCCAATTGAGGAGAAAATGATAGGAACAACTATCCTTGACCTTTCACCGTCACTTAGCTCAGCACCCATCCTATTACTTGGCTCTCCGATCAGGTCGAAGTTCAGTTCTTTTGCAGGTTCCCATCACCCTCTCCTTCCTCCTTACGTCACCTCAGCTGACTCCACGTTTGCACAGTCCGGTTCCCCAGAACTGCCCTCAGCCATGGAGGTGAGCAACCAGAGAGCATTAACAACCCTCCCAGTGGAGCACCTGATTTTGATACCTTCCCTTCCTTACCATCCCCCACACCACCCCCACATCCTCAACAGCTGCCTCTCACAGACCTGCCATGGCTGGGGCGCCCAACAATTTGGCAGTTTTTTTTTTTTTTCTTGTGCTTTGCCTCCACCTTCTGATTTATATGGCCAATGATCTGAAAAGCAACACTTTGGTGTGTCAGGTTATCACTACTATATAAAGCAGTGGTTCCCAGCCTTCCTAATGCTGTGACCCTTTCATACAGTTCCTCGGGTTGCAGTGACCCCCCCCCCCAAACATAAAATTACTTTCATTGCTGCTTCATAACTGCTATAATTCTGCTACTGTTATGAATCGTAATGTAAATGTCTGTGTTTTCCAATGAACTTAGGCGACCCCTGGGAAGGGTCATTTGATCCCCAAAGTTGTCACTACCCATGGGTTTAAAGGCTGCAAGCATCTCTCTAGAAGTAGCTTTTGTCGAGACTAACCCTGGTTGGTGGCATCTGGCTTTAACTGGACTGACATCCTTCGCATGGTATGGATGGGGTCAAAACAATCATTATTTGGTGACACGGGAGGTGGGCAGCGAGGAGCTGGAATGAGGATTAGGAGACAGGAGAAAGCAGCTCAATCGAGTTAAGAAGGAGTCAGCATGTCAGTAAAGCCCTGGGACACAGACAAACTCTGATAGAAAGTAAAAACCCTTCACCCCTCCCATACAGTAGATTCAGTGACCTCATGAGTACCCTCTGAGTCTTGGGGTTTCTATACCCATGGGAGCATCCAGAGCAATAAGAGAAAGCTCAGACTGTGGAGCCCAAGCTTATACTGTCCCAAGAAAGTTAGAATCTGTGTCCAGAAAGGTAGCTTAGTTGGTATAGTGCTTGTTTGGGTTTTTTTCCTGGGGGGGGGGGGGGACGTTTTCAAGACAGGGTTTCTCTGTGTAGCCCTGGCTGTCCTGGAACTCACTCTGTAGACCAGGCTGGCCTCGAACTCCTCCTGCCTCTGCCTCCCAAGTGCTGGGATTAAAGGCGTGCACCATGGTGCTTGTTTAACATGCACAAAGCTCTGGGTTCCATGTGCAGCACTATATGAACCCCGTGTGTCAGTGCGCACCTGTAATCCAAGCACTTGGGAAATGGAGCAGGAGAATCAGAAGTTCAAGGACCCTCAGTTACTTAGTGAGCCGAGAACAACTTTAGTTACATCTCAAATATTTCAAACAAACAAATAAACAGGACATCAGATCCACTGACTAGGGGCTCACAGTCTGCATCCTTCATCCTTCTGAGATTTGAAACTTCCAGACTGGACGGAAGTGCAGAGCTGAGAAGGGAGGTGCAAATGTACCCAGGAAGCATAGGCCGTGAGGCACTGAGCTCCTGGCATGTGAGGCATGCAGGGCACAGGCAGAAGAGTTGAACAGATCCCAGGGTAGGGAGTCCTGCCCCTTTTACTATGGGCTCATGGGAAGGACAGTGTTCCGCACTACAGTGGGAAGCTGAGGAAAGAGGTATTCACTGGAGGATGCATCACCAGGGTGGGGGCTTCTTGGAGGACCCCGAAGGGATGGAGACTGGGCCACAGCAGCCACAGAAGTGGCCTGGACACACTGTCATAGCATCGCGCTTCTGTATAAATTGGGATCTTTTTGCCACACACGAAAGTGGGGGAAAGTTCCCATCTTTAAATGTTAAGCTTAAAATAAGCCCCGACACGGGTGCCAGTGGATCTGTGAAATCTGCTGACTAAACTGGCACCAGTGCCTGTAAGAGAACCAGCTCATCCCTCCGAGCCCTGGGGTAGGAGTGAGGTTACTCTCGGGGTAAGCACGAGGGTATGGGGTCGAGCAGGGATGCTCATGTAGGCAGGAGGCTGCTTGGATGTGACATCTCGAAACTTCTCAGCTGAGGCACCTGCCAGCCTTCCTCACCCCTTCCCTTCATCACTCAGGGGCCCAGTTCCTAGCACATTCGCTGGCACCCTCGTTTCTATTTCGGTAAGCGTTTTTCAGTGGCTTCTACGTGAATATATTTCTTACTCACTCTGACCAGGGGCTTCATGAAGGTGTGGACTGGAACCTTCCGGCCCCTTTAGGACCAGTAACGAAGGAATGCTCAGGGATGTCAGGCAACAGCAGGGCATTAGAGGGGCTACTGTGGTTGAGGGGAGCCAGGCTGCGAGTGCTGGAGAAGTCATGCTCCTTCTGTAGAAAGTGAGGTTTTAATCTGGTGGTAGCCAGAGTCAAGAGTGGGGCCTGTAAACTGCCACACTGCTTGCTATGTCCAGGCACAGGGACGGATGGCCTTGGGTTTCCCATAGCCTCAGGCTCAACTGGAGACCCACCTCTGACCCACTGCTCTCAATCTTGGGACACGGCTCTCTGGGACTCAGAAGCAGGTCAGCTGCTGAGCCGTCTACTGGGACATCATGTTTCGACATGCTGCCTGTTTGGCCTCCGTGGAGAGACCACGCTGCTTCTCTGAGGTGTGCTGTCTCCACACTGTGTGTGCTAACTCAGAGATTCTTGTTCATGGGCTCTGAGGACCGTGCCACTCAACCCATCTGCTTTCACAGTGCACAGTGCAGAGCAAAGGAGATCAGCAAGCCTGGACACCAGCCGGGCCTCAGTTTCCTGCACCAATGGGTTTGTCTGGGGTGTGAGCGGAGCACCTCGCACCTCGGCAGCACTCTGGTTAAACCCCATCCCAAAACATACAAAACCACCACAACAAGACAGGGTGACACTCTTAGCTTTGTTGATTTGTTCTGGCTGAGAGCAGTCACTGACTCTGCTAGAAATCCAACTAGTCACTGAGTGGGTCATGAGCCCATAGCCACCTGTGAGTGACCAACTCAGATGCCCAGGTCTCTGGTTCGATAATATTGCCAAATGATGGATCGATTGTAAGTGTTTACAAAAATTATTATGTCAGAGCTGAAGAGATGGCTCAGTCAAGTGAGGTGCTTGCCTTACAAGCACGAAGACCTGGGTTCAATCCCACCAGAACCCGCTTTAAAAAGAAGCGGGGTTGGGTGTGAAGAAGCATGTGGTGTGACACATGCTTATCTCAGTACAGGGGGATTGAAAGCAGGAGGGTTCTTGGAGCTCATTAGCCAGCCTAGCCTGCTTGGTGAGTGCCCGGCCACTGAGGGACCCTGTGTCAAAAAACGAAATGGATTGCACCCAAGGAACAACACTTGAGGTTGTCTTCTGACCTACACATATACACCCATACGCACACTCACTGAGACACATGTGCAAACATAAAATGACTCTGGCAGACTTTGATATGCCTACCTAACTATTCTACTCTCCTTTCTCATTCATAAAAATCTCTGTCTGATTGAGAGTCAACTATGTAGCAGCTTAATTCCTTATGAAATGCCACTGTTGTATGGGACTCCCAAGAAGACTCCTTGGCAACAGACGACTCGGTTCACTCTTCCCTCTTTCTCCTCTCTGCAATGTGCACATGATACGATCATTCCAGCAGCTATCAGGAGAGCTGTGAGGTGACATGGACAATAGAAACAATCACTGACAATGAAGACCCGGGTTCCTGATGGCCTTGGGCAGTTCTAACCACATCCAAGCTTCTTTCACATTCAAGAGAAATATCATTGTTTAAGCCACGATTATTCTGAATTTTCTACAATATGCAGATGATCCCACACTTAACTGATAACAGTTAGTTAAGCCACCACAGCCACCACCACCACCACCACCACCACAACAAAACAGCCAGGCACAATAAATTTTAAATGACAGAATTACAGAGGTCATGCTCTCTGAAGATAAGATTAAGCTATAATAATAACAATAAACTGACAGTGTTTTAAAAGGAGTCATTTAATCACAATAAGGGGCTGGAGAGGGCTCAGCAGTTAAGAGCAGGTCAAAAGGGACCTAAGTTTGATTCCCAGCACCCACATCAGGCAGCTCACAGACTCCTGTAACTCCTGCTCCAGGGGATCCCATGTCCTCTTCTGGCATCTGCACATACCTGCACACACACAGGCAAATCCATACACAAAAGCATACAATTAAAAATAAAATAAATCCTGGTGCTGGAGATACGGCTCAGCAGTTAGGAGCACACATTGCTCTTGCAAAGAAGCCAATTCAGTTCCTAGCGTCTTACTAGGTGGCTAACAATCACCTGTGACCCCAGCTACCTCTGACACCTCTGACACCTCTGGCCTCTGAGTTCACTCAGACACATGTGCACATACACACACACACACACACACACACACACACACACATACACAATTAAAGAGAAATCTTTTTTAAAATCTCAACTAAGGAGTATTCAAAGTTATTATAATTTCCAACTTATTTAGAAAACAATAATATAGAGTTACATTATGTATCTATATACAAGAAAACACACAATACTGGTATCTTCTAAGGGCAAGTCACAGCTTAAATACTTTCATTAGAAGGAAAGAAATAACAATCAAGTTAAAAAGTGAAAATTGCAGGCTGGGGCCTTAGAAGCATGGCTCAATGGGCAAATGTGCTTGCTGCCAAGACCCAGGACCTGAGTTCAAACTTTGGAACCCACCTGACGGAAGGAGGGAAACTACTCCATCTATGTGCCATGGTGTGGACACACATACACCCCCTCCCCCAAAAAAACCCAACCCAGTAATAAAAATGCTTTTTTAAAGAATACCAGACCAGGGCAGTGGTGGCACATGACTTTAATCCCAGCACTTGGGAGGCAGAGGCAGGCGGATTTCTGAGTTCGAGGCCAGCCTAGTCTACAGAGTGAGTTCCAGGACAGCCAGGGCTACACAGAGAAACCCTGTCTCAGAAAAACAAAAAAAAAAAAGAATACCAGGCCAGAAATGTAGCTGAGTTAGTAGAGTATTTGGCTGGCATACACAAAGCCTTGATTCTATTCCCCAGAAACACAGGAACCAGGTGTGCCAATGCATGCCTCTGATTTTAGTTAAAGGCAGGAAGATCAGAAGTTCAAGGTCATCTTCAGCTACTTGGCCAACCTGGGCTACTCTGATGTGCACTCTACCAACTGAAACCTTTCTTTTCTTTTTTTTCCTTCTATTTCATTTTCTTTTTTGAGACGCGGTCTCACTGTGTTGACCTGGAGTGTGCCCTAAGGACTTGTGCTTCTGTTTGTGTTCTTTGAATTCAAAGCTAACAAGACGTTCATGCATTGATTATATAAATATTTTCTATTTAAATTGTAATAGTTCTTAGTCAAAGGCTCATGTATCTTAGGGCTTTGAACTCTGTGTAGCTGAAGCTGGCTCTAGACTTCTGATCCCCCGTCCCCACCTCCAAAATGCTGGAGGCATGTGCTACCATGCCCAGCATTAAAATATTCTTTATAAAAAAAAAAAAACTCTTGGTGGTATTTTTGAATCCCAAAGAACATATTCATATATTTCTTGTATAAAATATACATCTTTTTCCCTTTAATCCTAGAGATATTTTTGAACTCCAAAGATAAGAAAAAAACATATCAAATGAGTCCCAAAGAAATGGAAAAAATTTACTTACAAAGAAAACACATTTTAGCCAAATACATTGTTTACGCCTGAAAGGGGAAAAAAGCATTGCCTGCAAAGCAAGGATATAGACCGTGGATGGTCCAAATGCTGCTCAGAAGAGCATTAGCCCAACCCAGAGACAAACAGTCAGGGCATTGGAGACACATAAGAGTTCAAATCAACTCCAAAACAATTGGCAGGTATAGAAGTAAAGGTTAGAGGAAGAGCCAGCTTTGGTGACACAGGGTCAAAATATCAGCCCTGGGGAGGCTGACACAGAAAGACTAGGAGTTTGAGGCCAGCCTGGGCTATGTAGTCGAACCATCTCAATAAAAAGGCAATGTCCCAGAATGTGGATGGAATTCTTGATCTCTCTCTGTTCACAGTCAGGCACATCCTGAACCCAGGCTCCTTAGTCTATCCCATCAGACAAAAGTCCTAAAGGGCACAGTTTATCTTTTCTACCTTTGGGTCCCCAACCTTATTCAGAGTCCTTTGTGAAACAACTGTTAGGGGAACACTTCGCTTTCCTGGGAGTCTCTGCTGAGGGAGCACCTGTAATAATACTCAGTTGAAAACAAAGACCAGGGCAAACAAACGACATGCTAAACCCCTTGGGGGTGGGGGCAGTGCTCATATTTACTATTTGATTCTTGATATCGATGATACTTATATAGAGAACGCAACATGTCTGTAATATAAAATTGTTAGTGGGTGGTCATCACCAGAATTTGGAGGGTTCCACGGGCCCAACTAAGAACCAGTGAAAACAGCTGCTCTAACATAGACCAGGGGAGAACAACAACAAAGTATAAATTAACAATCCAGAAAAAAAACAAAAAAACGAAAGCCAGGCTAAAAGAGTCTGGGAACACAGCCTGGGTGGTTAAGTGCTGGCCTGCAGGGGCCCTGCATTCCATCCACAGGGTCACGTAAAGAGAATACGGTGGTGCACATTTGCAATCCCAAGACTGAGGAGGTGGAGGCAGGAAAATCACAGATTCAAAGCTGACCTCAACTACATATCAAAGTTAGCCTGGGCTACATAAGACCTTATCTCAAAAAACAAGAATTGATACATAGTTCATTTATTTAAGCCAAGTGTAATGGTATACACCTGTAATCTCTGCACTTGGGAGGGTGAGGCAGGAGAATCAGGACCACACAGATAAAGTGTCTCAAGCAATCAAACCAGCCGGGCAGTGGTGGCGCACGCCTTTAATCCTAGCACTTGGGAGGCAGAGGCAGGCGGATTTCTGAGTTTGAGGCCAGCCTGGTCTCCAGAGTGAGTTCCAGGACAGCCAGGGCTATACAGAGAAACCCTGTCTTGAAAAACCAAATAAAATAAAATAAATAAAATAAAATAAATAATCAAACCAAAACAAAGCAGAAGCCCCCAAGGACTTTGTATGCAGCTCAACAGGAAAGAAGCTATATGGGCTTACGTTTCATCAGGAGCATGATAGAAAGGGTTGAATTTGAAGAAGGAAGTATGAGGGGAAACAAACAACTTTCAAAGTTAAAAGTGCAAATGTGTAAGTGAAGTCTTTTAAGCACACGCAGAAGTCTAGAGGGTAACTCCACATGCACTCTGTTGTTTGTGCTTTTCACTTCCTCAAAGGATTGTGGGAATGTTGCCTTCTGTGTAAGAACCAGCAGGAACTGTGGCACCGATATTCTGCAGGGTTCCACCCCTTCTCCACACGAAGCAGAAGGTGCATGCAGTGAGTGAGTCCTGCTTGTCACTCCCAGGGCTGCTCGCACAGATACACAGAGCACACACCCGGACACTATATATACTATCACTTTGCACATTTTTAAACATGATATAAATGACATCAGCAAGTATTACTACTGTGCTACTATTTTCTCATTCAACACCGTTCTTCAGACTCAATCCATATTCATAATGCAGAATACTTAACACAGGAAAGAAATCATGAGCAGGGCTAAACCCGACTCCAAAACCAAACAAAAAGAACACAGAGACCCTGTCTGAATTCATTTGCAAACTCAATTTCCACAAGGTGCCCTTGTCTTCCCACTCCTCCAGCTTCTTAGGAAAGTTCCCAGTCTCCAATATGAGGGTCTAAAGCGCTTCGCTGACCCGGGGGGGGGGGGGGGGGG
>JADRCD010196873.1:0-10772 GCA_019843815.1 Montemys delectorum | reverse complement strand
CCCAGCAGTGCCCCACCAGGCAGTAACTAGATCCTTTACCCAGGATTTATGAACAACGCTTCTCTTAAACATTTGAAGTTTCATTTTGGAAAAGAAAACCCTTCGTAGGTAAGACTTACAATTGGCGTCCCGAAAGGAATGTAACCTGTGGGTGGGGAGAGAAAAAGTCAGGTCCTGTGAGCCTTCTGGGTCTCATGAGGTACCAGAAGCTTCTGGGGCTTGCTCAGGCCCATGGCCCTGGTGAAGAAGCCCAACACAATCATAAAGAGACACTCAGCTCTCCCCCAAGCAGAGTCTTCCCACAGTCCCCCTGACTCCACTACCCCTGCTGTTCCCCAGCTGCCAGACAAAACTCCAGCTCCCTCCGGAATCCAGAGGCTAGCCTGCTGCTGGTCACCAGTGGTCCTCTGAACCACTTCCTCTCTGAGGCACACACACACGCGCACACACACACACACACACACACACACACACACACACACACACCCCTCTAGTTTTATCTCCCAAGGAACCCTGAGTGTGGTCTTCCTTCCTTAGCCTTTAAAAAAAATTTTTTTTCCCACCTCATAGCCATTCCTGGGACAGGAATTCCTTCTGTCTGACTGAGATAGATGTGTGTTAGATGGATGCCAAAGCATTTAAAAGCTCTAATAGTGTTCTTACTGGCCAGCCTCGGAGAGTACTGGGTGAGGTCCAGCCAGGTCCTGGCTTGTGTGCTATCAGTGGGCAGCCTCCTATCCCTTAGACCCTGACTTAGGCTAGACAGTCAGCTGATGGGCAGGCACCAGGAGCCATCCTTATCTGAGTTGTATGGAGAGCCCAGGTTCACATCCTGAGCAAACGCAGCTCTATGAGCTGGCGCCACAGCTCTCCTGCGCCTCCCTCTGGGGACAGGGCCAAGTTTGGGGGTTGGAATAAGGGGGCTGAAAGGAATGCTGCATCGGAAAGGTCCAGAAATATAAAAGAAAGCAAGCTGGGGTGTGAGCCTGCTGTGCCAGGAGAGGGACACGAACAGCTCCAACTTCAGGCCCTATGTGTTCAGAGCCTTTGCTACCTAAGCCCTCACAGCAAAGCCAGGGCTCCTGGCAGCAAGTGCCCCAGTTCACAAAATGGCATCACACAGCCATGCCTTGGCTGAGTCTCTACGAGGTCAGGCTTCCTGAGGCAGGGCATTCTCAGATGACTGAGGTCTCCTTTCCCAGCCACGTGGAGGCCTTCACATCACTCTCCTGAACCAGAGTAGGTAAAAATGGCTAGGAAGAGATGGCAGCGCACTGGTGGGAATATATCCCTTGGCAGTGACTTGCGGCAGAACCCATATCCTCTCAGAGACAGGAAAGGGCCCCCATCTCAGCCTGAACAAATTACTTTGAGCCCCAAGTGTAAAACACACAATGTAGCCCTCTAGGGGCTACCAGATAGGAACTTCTTGGGTGGAGAATCTCGAGATGCGCATGGGCTTCACAGAACAAGAACCCTACCTTGTCTATATACACAAGGGTTGTGAGCACACACTGCACATGTCTGCCCAAAAAGGAAGGCTAGTTAACACCAAGGTCAAAGGACAGTGAAGTCTAGAGTGTGCTGCAAGGGGTCAGATAGGACTTATAGAAACCAGGGCTTCCCCTCAGCCAGTGGCATGAGGCTATTAGGGAGAGTTTTGTGGTGACCTGGTGGAGGCCCCCATCTCAGCCTGAGACCCAATGCCACAGGTGTGTGCCTGATCTAACACAGTTGAGCTAACGTAACATTGTGGGCAAGAGTGTGGCTGTATGTGTGGAGGCCATGTCCTTCTCTGGTGCTGGGCTGTGAGTACTGCCTCCAAATTGAAATATTCACTTCTAGAGGAAGTGGGGTTCATGGTATGGAGGTATTTGAAACAAGGCTCAGGATGCTCAGAAAGTTACAGGATACCGAGGACCCTCTCCCAGGCTACAGAAACAGGAGACACTCGCTGGGACTCTTCAGGTGGCACGGCCTGCAAGGCTGGCAGGGAGTGCCAGGGATGCAGCTGTCATGAGTCGCCCCCTATGCTGGGATGTTTCTTTGGGGTGCCATCCGCACCCTTTCTGGGATGAGTACATGTTTATTCCATGTCGTCCCAGAAAACTTCATATAATGTCCGAAACATGGCCACCCCTAGCTCTGTCACAGCCAGCACCTCTAGCTGGGCAGAACCAGGAGGGTCTTGGGAGCTCACCTGACATTCTGAAAGGCATGAAGATCTTCTCGTTGGTGTCCGGGTGTAAGATAGCCTGGGCGTAGGAAAGGAGAGCCAAGAGGACAAGTAGAAGTATCAAGGATAAGGGACAAGGGCAAGGACAGCTGCCCTAAGAAGACCCTCCCTCGCAGGGTTCTGCATGGCCTCTGAACACTTGGCCACGGTCAGCATCCTCTTCCTCACAGCCTCCAACCCTATAGGAGCCAAGACTGTGCCCACACTGAAATCTTCTTACCCTTGCCTGCCACCCAACAGGCACAGAACCAGACCTGGTAGACAGAACCCAGTCTTTTCTTAGAATTTCCAGAGTTTCTGGGGTGAGGCCAGTCAGGCCAGAACCCCAGCCCTTGTATGTTCAGGCCCTGGTGTGCTAGGAGGAAGGAACGGGTGGGGAGAGGCTGGACATCCAGTAGCCATGGGATAAGGGCTTCAGCTAGACACCTGGGACGGGGGGAGGAGGTGTCCAGGGAAGCACAGAGGAGAAGCAAAGAACCCAGAACTAAATTACCTGTTTGATTTTCTGTGCACTCCAGAGCTGAAAAAGAGAGAGAGAGAGAGAGAGAGAAAAAAAAAGAATTAAAAGCTCTTGTAGTCTAAGCTCTATGAACCATGTTCTCTTTTAATTTTAATTTTTTTAAAATGACTTTATTTATTTATACATGTGTAAGTATACTGTTGCTGTCAGACACACCAGAAGGGGGTCATTGGATTCCATTACAGATGATTGTGAGCCTCCATATGGTTGCTGGGAATTGAACTCAGGACCTCTGGAAGAGCACTCCTGCTCTTAACCACTGAGCCAGCTCTCCAGCCCCTTTAATTTTTTTAAAGATTTATTTTTGCTTATTAATATAGAATCATGGTGTGTGTGTGTGTGTGTGTGTGTGTGTGTGTATAAATGCCACATGTGTGCATACCTGTGGAAGTCACAAAAAGACGTCAGATCCCCTGGAGCTAGAGTTAATAGGCAGATGTGAGCTGCCCCATGTGGGCACTGGGAAATGAATCAAGTCCTCTGGGAGAGCGGCCAATGTTCTAACCACTGAACCACCTCACCAACCTCCAATTAATTTATTCTTGAGGCAGGAGGTCCTGTAGCCCAGCCTGGTCCCAAATATGTAGCTGGCATTGACCCTAACCTCTTGATCCTCCCGGAGCGTCCACCTCCAGTGAATGCAGTTTGATGTGTCCCACCGCGCTCAGCTCACAGGATCCTGGGATGGAAGCAGGGTTTCAAGCCTGCTAGACAAGCATACCGCCAATAAGGCTGCAGTTCTAGCCCACTTTTTTGTTTTGTTTTCCTTCTTTTGAGTAAGTTCAAATTTTCAGCAAGCACATCTTCATTATGACATTTTTATATGTGTAAGCATTGCACTTAGTGGGTGCCATGTTCTCTAACCAAGGGAACTTTGAGGCAGTACCTTCTGTAGTATATATAGCGTGTCCTCAAACTTCCTGCCTCTACCTCCCAAGGGCGGGAGGACAGGTGGGCGTCTTGATAACACAGGCTTTTTTTCCCCCCAAGATTTATTTATTTTTATGTATATGAGTACACTGTCTTCAGACACACCAGAAGAGGGCGTCAGATCTCATCACAGATGGTTGTGAGCCACCATGTGGTTGCTGGGAATTGAGCTCAGGACCTCTGGAAGAGCAGTCAGTGCTCTTAACCGCTGAGCCATCTCTCCAGCACAACACATGCTTTTCGAATAAAGAACACATGACAAGTGAACATCAACACTGGAGAAAGCAGTGGCCTGTGATCCCAGCAACTCAGGAGGATCAGGAGTCTAAGGCCGGCCTGGGATACTTGAGACCTTATTTTAAAACACTAAACAGGGGCTGGTGAGATGGCTCAGCGGGTAAGAGCACCGATTGCTCTTCCAAAGGTCCTGAGTTCAAATCCTAGCAACCACATGGTGGCTCACAACCATCTGTAATGAGATTTGATGCCCTCTCCTGGTGTGTCTGAAGACAGCTACAGTGTACTTGCCGGGCGGTGGTGGCACACGCCTTTAATTCCAGCACCTGGGAGGCAGAGGCAGGCGCATTTCTGAGTTTGAGGCCAGCCTGGTCTACAGAGTGAATTCCAGGACAGCCAGGGCTATACAGAGAAACCCTGTCTCAAAAAAACCAAAACCAAAACCAAACAAACAAACAAAACCCACTAAACAGACTGATGTTATGAAATACATAAATGGAGAAGATCCTTTCTCAGTGAGCCTGGATCCACGCAAAGACAGAAAGAATTCGGAGGAAGCAGGACAACTCAGGAACCAAAGAGAACTTTTGAAAACCTTGCAGTATCTCCAGAGAGAGAGAGAGAGACACAAGGTGCTGCAAGAAAAAGGGGAGGGGACAGACTAGCTCTACTACTTCCTGGATGGAAAGCTGACTGCCTGCCTGCCTTTCTTCCTTTTCCCATTTCTTCCTTCCTTTCTCTTCTTTTCCTTTCAACCTTCCTTTTTTAAAAAATAAAGATTTTATTTATTTTTATTTATGGGTATACTACGTGTACATTTGCAGGGACTTGGTGTTGTGCACATGTGTCTATAGAGGCCAAAAGAGGGCGCCAGATCCCTGAGTACTGGCATTATAAGCCGCTGGGAGCTTCCCAGTGTAAGTGCTGAGAATCAAACCCTGATCCTCTGCAAGAGACAAGCGTACTGTTAATGCTGAGTCACTATCCCTATTCCACGCTTAGTTCTGCTTTTCAAGACAGAGTCTATGCATCCCAGTCTATGCTCTCAAACTCTCCACAGAGCTGAGGGTGGCTTTGAAATCCTGACCCTCTGGGCTCTACCTCCTGAATGCCAATCACATTTTTTTTTTTTTTTATGCAGTGCTTCCTGCGTAGAAGCTATATAGAAGCTACATATTCCACCTGAGCTACATCTCCAAACAATGCTTCCGCACACAGGAGGCCAGAGGTCAATCTCAGGTGTGTTCAATCACATTATACCTTACTTTTCAATTCAGCTAGACTGCCTGGCCAGTGAGATCCAAGGATGCTCTTATCTCTGTATCCCCAATGCAGGGATTCAAGATGTGTGCCACCCTCTCTGCCTGGCTTGTATGTGGGTGCCAGGATCAAACTCAGGTCCTTAGGTTTGCTGAATGAGCCTTCTCCCAAAATTTCTTTTTCATTAATATTATTCTTTGCTCTTTTTATGTTCTAGAATTCTGTATCTTATTCACATCTTGCCATTTCAAAATTAATTTTATATATATATATATGTGTGTGTGTGTGTGTGTGTGTGTGTGTGTGTGTGTGTGTATGTATCAATCAAAGGCAGGGCAGGCTATAAAGGGCCACACCACTTGCACAGCATGCTCAAGACCCTGGACACACACTGTAGATCAGTGGTTCTAAACCTTCCTAAAGCTACAGCCCTTTAATACAGTTCCTCATGTTGTGGTGACCCCCTCCCCAACCATAAAATCATTGCTACTGTTGTGCTGTGCCAGGGAAATGTTAGTGATCCTCAAAAACACACACAGAAGCCAATCTGATGCAACTCACAGCAGGGTCTTTAATCTATTCAAGCTACCTCGGGGGCCCCCCCCCCAACGCACCACTGTCACGCAGGGAGGTTTTGGTGGTGGGGGAACCCTAAATGTCTATCAGGGCAAGGCTTTACAGTAAGCAGTAAGCGGGGAATACATGTGTAATTGGAAAGCTCCTGTGGCCTTTAACATAATTGGCTGGTGCTGGGAGTCATATCATAAACTTAACTTCTGCTCCCCTCTGCAGTGGTGGTCGTTAGGCAAGGGGTGGGCTTGTAACCTGGGGGTGCAGGTTTGTTGGGGTAATAACCTGGAGACACTGGTCTTGTTGGGGGTGTAACCTGGAAATTCTGTTCTTGTTGAGGATTAGCCTAGAGACTAGAGCTAGGCTCAGGTTCTGTTGCGGGGCAACTAGGAAACTAATGCTAGGTACCAGCATTAGTCTACCTGAGTTCAAACTTAGGTCAGCTTCTCTAGAATGGAGTCTGAAGTTAAAAGATTTGGCATCTCACTACTTCATAACTATAATTTTGTGACTGTTATGAATTGTAATGTAAATATCTGATATGTACCCCCTGTAAAAGGGTCATTTGATCCCCAAAGGGGTTGTGATCCACAGGTTGAGAACCACTATAGTTTATTAGTTTATTAATATAATAAAGGCAACCACTAGAAAAAGAAACTGTGTGTACTTAAAACTTGATGAACTTAATGGCACACCTTTAATCCCAGCACTCCGGAGGCAGAGGCAGGCATATCTCTGTGTGTTCATGGCCAGCCTGTTCATAGTGAGTTCTAGGACAGCCAGGGCTACATAGTGAATACTGAGAACCTGTCTCAAAAACAAAACAAAACAAAAAAAAAGTGTTTGCTTTTGTGTTTTGTTTTTTAATGGGATAGATAGCTCAATTTTGTGTGTGGAGGATGAAATGTCCAACAAAATCCCCACAGCTAGAAAACAGCAGCTGGTAGGTGGCTGAGAGGGTCTGTGTGACTGAGCTCCTGTGGCAGGGGACAAGTGACTTGCACCTTTCCCCGGGCCAGTGCTCCCCACCCCCTGTACCTCCTGTTTCTTCCTGTGGGTCAGAACCAGGTGGAGCTGCACCATAGCCTTGCTGGTGCTAACAGGACACCACCAAGAGAGGAGAGAGATGAGCCAGGCAATCAAACATTTCTCTCCTACTCAGCAGGTACTTTATCTCGACTGAAAGCCAAGTGACCGCACACAGGGTCAGGCACAGGGTCAGGCCCTTTGGCCCTGGGACAGCCATCATCTTTCCTTGTCCTCCTTGTTAAATTCCCACACACCTTTGGCTTGTATTTTTTTTTTTTCCCCTTATGTTAAAGCACACCTGTAATTCCAGTCTCTGGAGGCCAAGGCAGGAGAAGCATGCACTCCAGGACGACCTAAGCCGTATAGCAAGTTCCAGGCCAGCCTGGGCTTCATGGAGAGAAACTCTCAACAAATCAAAACCAAATAGCAACAACAACAACAACAACAACAACAACAACAACAACAACAAATTAACCAGAGCAGGGTGTGGTGGCATATGCCTACCTAACCCTAAAAGATCATCAGTTCAAGGCATTCCCAGCTACACAGTGAATTTGAGGCTATCCTGGGCTATAAGAAACACTGTCTCAAATAACAATAACCAGTCAGAAGAGGAAGGGGGTGGAACCCATGCTCCCTTCCCACCAAGTCTACCATACCAGGCCCAACTCAAAAGAACAGGTTACAGTGAGTTTACAGTGTCTGACTGAGCTTTGCCCTGTGACCTGCTCAACCGATGAGTTAATTGTTGGATTCAGAAAAGGCAGCAAGTACTGCCCACAGTGGAAAAGCTGAAATTCCACAAGTTACTCATGCAAGCAGATCACAGAGAGCCACCCTGGGACCTACAACCATGCATGGAAGGCCAGCTGAGCCAGAGTGGCTGGCCACCACATGTAGAGCGGCAGGTCAGGATCCCTTGCATCTCCACAGAAGCACACAGAGGCACCTCCACTCTGAGCTGCAGCCTCAGGTTTAGAGCTGATCTTCTTTGTGCCCAGCCCAGCATCAGGGCAGGGCACCTCTGGCTGAACGTGAAACTGGGCAGCCCTGACCCGGGGTGGGGGTGGGGATGGGGGGAGTGGGGAATGACTGGCTTTAGTATTGGATCTGAGAGCTGAGACTCTTGTTTGTTTGGCTCACTTGGAGAACAGGGACAAAGGGCAGTGTGGGGAAGCCATCTGGGTGGCTGTTAGAACACACAAATTTCACTGATTTAAGAAGTAGCCATTGTCTCAGCTGAACCTGCCTCCTCTGGAGACTAAGGGAGGGCGGGATAGGCTGGGGTCCCACAAGCTGCTAGGAGGCAGGATGCACCCCAGCACCCAGAGAGAGAACAACAGCCCCTCCCCCAATAGTCTGGCTCACTTACTTCCCCTCTGTCTCCTAGAGAGCCGCTTCTTTAAGCCTCCTGAGGCAGCAGAGACAGAGCCTATTTAAAACAACCTCCAGAAGGTAATTAAACAGAGCCTGAAGGGGACCCTTCTGCACGGCAAGGACGCCTCCATTCAACACGAGAAAAACTTCCTAATTGATCAGTTGAGCCCACTGCATTATAGCGCACCATTAATTGTGTTGCCATGGCAACTCCAGGTACCCTGTACCTAGACAAACCTATGTGGGGTGCAGGGAGCCCCCAACTCCACAGACACGGGAAAGAAGAGGGATGTCCTGCCTGCTTCTGCAGTATCCTGGCGGCAGCTATGGCTTCTTTAGGCAGGAAGCTTCTCTCTAGGTACAGGTCAGGCCCAGGTTTGAACTCAAAATCCCCCATTAGCTCACGAGGAGATGGGGGATGATTTACTTAGTCTTTCTGAGCCTCCAGTATCTCTTTTGTAATATGAAGAAAAGGATATTTGCTTTCAAGCTTACTATAAAAGATTTCACTTAGCGAGCAAATGTTTATTAAGCACCTACTTTGTATTAAGTACTGATGATACCTCAACGCAAAACAGTAGTTTAGTTGGTAGAAAGCTGTTTTAGCATGTCTGAAATCCTAGGTTCCATGCCAGCATCGCAAAACCAGCCATGGTGGTACATGCCTGTAATCCCAGCACTCTGGAGGCGGAGGCAGGAGGGTCAGGAGTTCAAAGTCATCCTTAGCTACACTTTGATTTTGAAGCCAGCCTGGAACACACGAGACCTGCAGTTTCCTCCAAAGTAAAACATTCCCCACAGAAGGGAGAGAAGATCATGAGACTCGGAAGGTAGACAAATGCCACATATCTGGGAAAGCAGACATTTGTAAGATTCTGGAAGGAGTTTTCCAAGGGTATCGAAGCAGACTATAACTTCTGAGGGTGGAGAGGGACCGACCAAGCTGAGAGAGACTCTAGACTGTAGAGCGCCTGTGAGTTACACGCCATTCATTGGTGTGGCAGCCATTTAAGAAGGCAACTATCTATGGAGAAGCTATCAGCTGTCCAGAAACAATAGAGCAAGCAAAGCCACAGGAGCACACCACCTGAGATGACTTAGATAACTAAGAGCACACACAAGATATCCAGGCGGTTCATGACATCAGTGACTAGGGATGGAGTTTAGACAGAATACCAACAACAGCTGCAATTATCAGGACCAGCCCCCGATTTTGATCCACGTACCTGCCAAAGAACCATAGAGCAGACAGAGCACAGGTGCAGAGAGACCATGACTACTGTGTACTCCAGGTCCAAGAACCCTGTGGGACTCTTCAGATGCCCCAGACATTATGCTTGAGCAGGGCCATCCCTGAGTTAGGACCTGGGGATCTCGTTAATTTCACACTGCTGTGGTAAAGCTGGTATGCTGTCTCTGTCCCCTCTCTTCCCCAGTCTGTGAAGGCCAGGCATATGTGACATTGATGACTGTGGCCCAAGGAAGGAGGCACTGTGACAGCCACCACACATAGTCCAATTCTTCAGGCTCAGCAGAGGGAAGCGCTGCTCCAGGGGACCAGAGTGACAGGCTCACACCTAGAGTACTGTGCCACCTAGCCACCAGATGGACCCACCAGGCTCTGCCACTGCCAGCCAGAACTCAGCAGCACAGGAAACAGCTAAATGCCAAGCTCCAGGCCCTTCCCCCACTCCCAGGAGGCCTGTAGGGGCTTTGGGGACAGCAAACAAAGCTGAAAACCAGGACAGCAACCCTCAGCTATCTGAGGGAGCAAAGAGAATAATGTGGCCTCTCTCCTCAAACTCTGGGAGGTCCCAATAGGCCCAGCTCAGTGGTGGGGGCAAGAAGGAACTTAGGCAGGTAGCAGGCCAGAGTCAGAAAGTGGACTTCCTTCTGACGGGTACAAGGGTACTGGAAGGTGTGTGGACTCCTTCAGGCTACAGAGGGATGGAGGTTCAGGTCCAACCTGCAGATACAAGGCTGGACAGAAATGTCACCACTGGGGAGTGAGGCTGCGGCCTGACTCTCTGCCCAGGGCTGCAGGGCAAATACCCCAAGACAGACAGGACCTGCTTGATTGCCTGGGCTTCCTGTCTCTTCACTCCCTCGGGGCCTTGCATTGGCACTGCGCCAAGGTACTGAGGTCACTTTAGCATGCCAGACTCTAGCACATTCACCCTGAGGTGCTTCCTCTCTGGACTTTCAGCACAATGTGCATCTTTCTCTTCCTTGCCTGGACCACCCCACCGCAACCCCCAGCCCAGCCCCTCCTCATTAGCAGGCTTCTCATCAGCCAATCTCAAGTTTAAAAACCCTTCCAGGCTAGGTTTGTGGCATACACCTTTAATCTCAGCACTCAAGTCACAGAAATCGGGTGAGTTTTATGAGTTTGGGGCTAGCCTGGTCTACAAAACACATTCTAGGATAGGCATGACTACACAGAAAGACCTTGTCTTAAAACATCAAAGAAGGAGGAGGAGGAAGAAGAAGAGGAAGAAGAAGAGAGAGGGAGAGAGAAGAAAGAAAGAAAGAAAGAAAGAAAGAAAGAAAGAAAGAAAGAAACAAGGAAAGAAAAGAAAGAAAGGAAGAAAGAAAAGAAAGAAAGAAAGAAAG
>JADRCD010196872.1:0-10440 GCA_019843815.1 Montemys delectorum | reverse complement strand
AAAAAAAAAAAAAAAAAAAAAAAAAAAAAAAAAAAAAAAAAAAAACCCTGTTAGATAGAATGATTACTAGGGTTACATTTAAATTTGTCTAGAGTTAGGACAGAGTGTCATAGGATTAAATTCCAGTAATTTCTGAAATAACCCTAAAACACTTCTGACATTTTGTATAATGTATTTGTATAATTTGAATCAGGACTATCAGCATTGACAATTATAAAATCAAAACACAGATCAAACACTGAAAAATATTGAAGATGTTCTCTGTGTCCTGCCATTTCAAATATTCAGCCAAGTTTCAACTCTTTATGTAAAAATAAATGGGCATATGTTCCACATCAGTACACAAGTTTGCTTCCTTATGTAATGGCCAAATTTTAGAACTATTTTTAAGAGATATTTTGTATGGCTTTGTATTAGGACAGTTTGCATCCTATACATAATTCACAAGCCTTTACACCCAGGGATCCATAAAAACTCTGGATGGAAAGGACTCACAGGTTCAGGGAATGGAGGCAGTGTTAGCTTAGCAGTGGAGAGAAATATGAATAAAGCCACTAACTAGGGTGCTGAGTCTGAAAGGCCATGAGCAGAGACATGAGGCACCCAAGGCTTTTGACGTAAACAGATGAATATTCTGAGAGATGCATTGCAAACACACTGGACTGACATTTGGATAAGCTGCTTAGCATCCCAGAACAGGACCTATGAGCAGTCACCAGAATGCATCATTTGCCTCCCCTGCTGTCTCACTGCCACCCAAGATGGAATTTACCACCATCACCACACACTCACTTCTTTAAGGGAAGAACGACTTCTTAAGGAAGAAATAACGTGAATGGATTGATGAACAGCAGAGGTGGAGGCAGCTGCCAGGCAGAAGCAATTATGCTCGCGTGCATCTGAATATTTCAAAAGTTCTGAGACATTAGTCTACTCCATAAAAATCTGCCCCAAATCACACCGATGACCAGCTATGATGATTGTGAGGTCTGCAGCTGGTTTACAGGAGTTTTGGCTTGCTCACGACAGTCCACAGGGGTTGTGGACTATGTGGCTTCTGCATAAGGTCCCTGGAGGCTTTTCAGGAGTCTGGGGTCTGAAGGGGATGGTAACTTGTTGCTACATTAAATCGACCACAATCTGTTCTAGGTAACAGGAACATCTGGGTCAAGGAAAGTTGAAGTATTTGCCAGAAGAAAAATATCTTCAGCAACATTTAGTCCTAACCCTGAAGGTTTTATGAGAAAACAGGACACAGGAAAAGAAGCAGCAGGGCCTCCAGTCAGTGCAGCTGAACATAGAGCTGCAGCAGTTTCAGAATAAATGTGGATGGAGCCAAGATGACAAGATACTGAGTGAGGCAGAGCATGGTGAGGAGAGTTAAGTGGGCTATTAGGAGAGGAGCCCATCCAAAGAACTGAGCAGCAGCAGCGTCTGCAGATACCATGCACAGCCACGACGCTACTTACCAGCAATGAAGCTTGGGTGCTAAAGAAAGCAGCTGCTCATAAATCCATCTACTACAAAGGCCTGCATTTTTACTTTTTAAGCATTTTTTTATTTGAAATGTTGTATGTGTGTGTGTGTTGAGGGAGTGCACACAAGTCCCTGGTACACAGAGGCTAGAACAGGACATCAGATGGTCCCCTGCAACTTGAATTACAGATGGTTATAAGTAATGTGGGTGGTGAGAATTGAACCTGAGTCCTCTAGAAGAGCAGCCAGTGTTAGGAATTGGGTAGCTAGTGCTCTTAACTGCTGAGACATCACTCCAGCACCAGGATCTTGTTTTTAAAATAAGGAAGTTGTAAATTTTAGTCCAAACTGGAATCTAACCAAGTGTTCACACATAATCAAATGAGTTTCCATGTGTTCATAAAATACTATGTAGCAGAAGGGTGAACTGTATACAGCCACATAAAGTATATACACACTTTATAAATAACGTGGGACAGAAGAAACTCAGCATACTGAGCATGGTGCACTACAATCCCACAACAGCGAAAGGTCATTAGTGGGGTTCAAGTCCCGAGTACCCTCTGGAGTCAACCGTTTTGCTGGGACTGTGTACTTTTTGTGTTATTATAGACTTAAATTCACTTTAAAAGTAAGGTACATGTTCACTTCAGAAATTACAAAAATAAAAAACCCAGAATGTACTATTTTCTGTCCTGAATCATGCTTTTACCAGTTTAATATTGCCATATGTATATTCTTCTGTCATTTAATGTTTTATGACTATCAACATGTCTGCATGTTATAAGACATTTTTTAAATTAAGAAATATAATTTCTATGTAGATATTAGATTACTTATTCGATGTTACATAATATTCTAACATAAAACCAGTTAAAAATACTGCTAACACTGAAGCATTAATGAAGAATGTACTAAGTCCACACACTTTTAGATATAATATTATAGAAATATAACTTTGAAAAACATGGAGAGGAAGTTTGTCTTAGAAACTTGCTATATAATATTTACAAATGGATATACTGAATATAGGCTTTACATATACTAATATAATTAAAATTCATCTTTTCAAATTATAGGCAAGGAACAAATGAAAAATCATTTTTGATATTATACTTATGTAATTTATCTCCCTCTTTCTTCTTTCCAAACTCTTCTAACCCTCCATACACCCTTCCTTGCTCACTTTCAAGTTTCTGGGCTCTTTTTTCATTAATTGTTGACCGATGTATATACATATATACTCCTAAATACAGGCTGTACAATATTATTTGTATGTATGTTTCAGACCTGATAATTTGATGCTGGAGTACCAACTGGCATGCACTTCCACACAGAACACTACTTCTTCATCTCTCAGCATTAGATACCTGTAGTTCTTTGGGAAGGGTTGAGGCCTTCTGGGCTTTCCCTTCTCTACGTTAGCATGCCTGTTGTTCTCATTCAGCTCATTCTTAGGTAGCCATGTTAGTGAGACTTTACAGATGTAGCTTCTAACAGTCCCAGGAGACAAAATCTCAGAACACCAAGCTCCCTGATCCTCTCAGTCTTTCTGCCCCCTCTTTCAAAAGGATCCCTGAGCCTTATGTGCAGGCATTGTTTTTATATTCTTTGGGACTCAGTTCCACAACTATGCATTTTAACTGATTGTGGTTATTTGCAATGGCCTCCAATGTTGCACAGTGAAGTTTCCTTGATGGGGAATAAAGACTGTACTTATTTGTGGGAAAAAGGACAAAAATATAATTAGAGAATATGCTGGCTTAATAAAGTGGTGATCATAGGTTTTCTTCCAAGATCTACTAGCTCTGACTAGGTTTCCAGTACCAGTTCCCTCCTGTTGAGCAGGTCTGAAATCTAATTAGTCTAGTTACAGCCAAGATATGTGTGCCACTACTGCACCCTAGAGTCATTCTGCTGTGCTTCATTGCTCTTACAGCAGGACAGACAAGGTTGGTTGCCTTTCTCCTTTGGAAGCCTTCATGGCACCTTCCGGTACCATGGAAAGCTAGTCTTCAGGGAGGCGGCAGTCAGGTTAGTTCCAGCTTAGGGGCTTCTGAGCCCTGGATCTGAAGTGCAGAGTATCTTCAGCAATAGGGACTTACCTTCTACCTTTTGGGGACAACCAAGGGCATAGCAATATCCTGTATTGTTGTGGGGTCTCTTGTACAACCCTGACTGACAACTCAAAGGAGGACTTCTCATGTCTGGTATTCTATGTTTTGATAGATGGTCCTGGGAACACTGTTATCCCAGGTGGTAAAATGTTATTTAAACCACATATGTGTAATTATATACACACTTATATGTACTATAGGGTTTGTTTTAGGTAGATAATTAATGGTATATTAAGACATCCTTACTTTTCTTTTGTCCTTCTCTCCCCTTTTGTATTTGTCTTAGTCAGGGTTTCTATTCCTGCACAGATATCATGACTAAGAAGCAAGTTGGGGAAGAAAGAGTTTATTCAGCTTACATTTCCACATTGATGTTCATCACCAAAGGAAGTCAGGACTGGAACTCAAGCAGGTCAGGAAGCAGGAGCTGACACAGAGCCATAGAGGGATGTTTCTTACTGGCTTGCTTCCCCTGGCTTGCTCAGCTTCCTTTCTTATAGAACCCAGGACTACCAGCCCAGGGATGACACCACCCACAATGGGCCCTCCCACCCTTGATCACTCATTGAGAAAATGCCTTACAGCTGGATCTCATGTAGGCATTTCCTCAAGGGAGGCTCCTTTCTTTGTGAGAACTCTAGCTTGTGTCAAGTTGACACAAAACCAGCCAACATAGTATTTATCTTCTTCCTCCTTCCTAGTAGAAAGGGGCAAGTTGGGGATAGAGGTGTGAAATGACTTAGGTGGGATGGAGTCAAGTGGGCAAAGGGAACTGGGCTAGTGTACAGAATGTGAAGTGTAGGTTAAATCAGGCTGGGAGAAAGGTTGGATGTGCCATGGAAGGGACCTGTAGGTCAGGGCATGCAGGGTATGCTCTGGCTAAATATTAGTAGATGACTGCAGAGCAGACAAGAGAAGGACAGGCTAGGCCAATGTACTGGATATGGGACCCAGGCTAGATCTAGCAGGCTGGGGAGATTGCACTGACGGGAGAGTAATACAGACTCACCAGGCTAGACCTTGGAAAAGGGTGCAAAAGATAACTTTTTAATAATTTTCTATGTCAACATGCTACCAACACTATAAGCCCCATTAATTCAATATGTTAACAGCAACAAGAGGCAAGTTCTCCAGAGAAAATGTTATATCTGTACATTATTTGTTGTACATTGAAGAAAAGTTACTGTATTTTGTTTAGAGTTCTAAAATGGAGAAAATGATGTAAAATTCATTTCTAGAAAATCTATCAATTCAAGCCAATCTAATACCAACTTAGATTCCTTGTTATTTTCCATTTGAAAATGTATGTACTCTAGCTATCAGATGCACCATTAAAAACTTAAAAATACTCATGTGAATACATAATAAAGTTAATACACAGTTGCACTACAAAATACACATGAATTCTCTGAAGGAGGGCACAGCTTACAGAGTTCAGGTTTAATCTATGACACAAGCTAGTCCATAAAATCAACAGAGACTAAAGTGAAATGTTTATAAAGCAGTACAAGAACACTTCCCTCAGGGAGAGCTCTTCCCATTCTCCCTTCTGTGCCAAAACAGCCTGAAGTTTAAAACCAAGTGCCCCAAAGCTACATGCCTGAACTGTTTCTGTTAATCTTTCCTCCCCTACAAACAATACATTTTCCTCATTCATAAAAAGTAGACGGGGTTAGTAACTAGGATTGCAGAGATGAAAGAAACTCCTAGGTATTGTCTCTTAAGATAGTGTCCAGCACAGAGTGACCCACAGTTCACAGCTGTCACCACCACCACTACCACCACCACCACCATCGAGATGACATCAGCAGCAATATGGTCCAGGACCGACGTTCTGTTTCCAGTATTTAATGCTACAGCTGGATGAGACACAGATTTCTAGGCTACTGGCAACTTCTGTCCTTACATTTCAGTCTCCAATTAAGTGCTTCTTTGGAAATACAGTATGTATCATCATTTTGTGGATAAAGATAATCTTATCCAACCAACCAGATAGTGAGAAGACCTAAGGAAGAAACCCCCTCCCTGGAGAGCTGATCCCTTCTCGTTCCTGGTCTCCAGAGTTAAGGCTGGGTGAGCAGGACTCAGTAAAGAAAACACGAGGAGGTCCTAGGAGGGGAAAGGGTGTTGTGTGCACAGATGGAGAGAAATAATTTACATGTCTGCCCTAAAGATGGTCCCTAACACAACAGAGTCCAGGACTTTCCTGAGCCATTAGCAAGGTTAACAGACACACACTGCTCCCAGCCTTTTAGCTTCCTAGTTAGGACTTATATACAGATACTTACAAAAATGTATTCAGGGTTGGTCAAGAAGTGTTTCCAGAGTTAGAGACTTTAATTCTTTTATTTATTTATTTTTACTGTTCCTACCATTGTTCATACAACATTTTTTTTTTGACTAAAAAGAAAGGAGAAAGAAAGAAAAAATCACTTTCTATGAGTTTCTTCAAAATTAATCCAAGATTTTCAAGCATGTTCTTGAGTGTAGGTAAAAACATTTTCTCTTGAGGATTAAATGTGAATGTGACCCTACAGTTCACAATGGCAAATATTTATAATCATTAGCTGTTCATACTTATATTTTTTCAAAAGTCTGTCAAGCAATTGCAATCACATGACAAAACAGGAAAAGGCTATGGTAAGCAGGAAATGCAAAATGTTTTCCTCACTCATCCAAATCCAGCTTATAAATACTTTGTATTTTAGATAAAACATGCCTGTAAATAAATACTGAAAATCTTATATTCTGAAAACTTGAGTTCCAAACATGCAAAAAGCAAACACTTTACGACAGAGTAAGGAATGGCTCAGCACAATGTGCATATGTGCTTTATTTTTATTACCAGTGAGGAAAATAAATGCTACCTTCAACATATGCTAAAGATGTAGTCCAGCCAAATGGCAAGAGGGCCCAGCTTACCCATTCATTATAAGGAGATTAATAAATGGAAATCTACAATATTATTAAATGTTTTCCTTCTTTCACTTCTGTTCTCTTTTATAAATAACTCGGTATTTCCAGTTTTCCCCAATAGTTAAAAAATTAAACTGAGACAAAATTAATCACTTTTACTTTTTTAAAAAAGGCTGATTCTTGGAGCATACTTACTAAACTTTAAGAATACATTCTGATTCATGCTGCTGCCAACAGGAACAATACACTCAGTTCACAATATAAATGTTTATAAAGAGAATGGAATAGTTTATTCTCAAACAAGAGAAAAAAATTGAAGTTCATAGTGTAATGTTGGAAATTAACACACAACTGAGGGTAAACTGAACCAAGTCAAAACCACTGTATCATTGCCCCTTACACTGAAGAAAACAGTTTAATGAAAGGTTCTGGGCTATTAAACTTTGAGGTCTGAAATAATTATAATCTTTCAAAAAAGTTATAAGTTAAAACAAATATTCTGCACAGGATTGCCTTGTGCTCCTCACCTAGTATGCTAACCAGCATCACATGGCTATCAGTCAGGTTTGCTGTCCAGTGACCAGCTGTTTGTCCTCTGATGCATTTCTTAACTGAGGTTACATCTAGAACCCTGCCTGGCATTTAGGGGCCAACTCTCCATTCCTTTTGGCTGGCATGGGTCATTGTCAGCCTTACTTTTATAAGCACGATACAGTTTAAGATGACTCAGAACCTTGAGTTTGCTATTTTCTGGGACTACATGTCTGCCAAAAATACCATGAGTGTCATCCTTCTGAGGCCATCCTGTCAGAAAGTGCATGGCATCCATGTGTGTCACAACCCTTCTTAGTATGTGGCTGGGATACCTGCTTCCTCTAACTGTCAGAGTTATGCTTCCCTTTGGAATCATCATACCCAGGGTTTCAGTTTCCCTCACCAACCACACACAGTCTAAAATATCACATAGGTGATTCTAGTAATAAACAATCGAGATGTTGTTGTTCCTATTATTTTTTAGATAAAGTCTCAAGGTGTAGCCTTTGCTATGCTGAAACTCTACATAGATCATGTTGTCCTTGTATTTACAGAGCTCCATGGGCCTCTGCCTTCCATTTGCTGAGACACTTGGGAGTGCCACTGTGTGTGTTACTATGTAATTTATATGTTGAAATTGCACAATGTTCTGTGTGTAGCACAATTAACTCTGACCTTGCTGCTTTATCCCAACAGGACAGGTCTCACCCTCTAGCTGATGCACTCATGGTGGTTGGCACTTCCTAGCCTTCTGGGCTCCTCTGCTCAGCTCACCTGTGGTGGTGCAGTGCTGCTGTCCAGGTGACCCTGTCATTATGTCACAGTGCCCATGTTAGTCTCTTGTCATCACATATGTACTGTAGCACCCACCTTCTCATAAGAAAAAGGGTGAGGACAGTCCAAGATAACTTACTAAGCACACTGTTAAAATGTCATCATTAATCTCTTAACTGTGCCTAACTTTTAAACTAAGCTTCAACATAGGTACGTAAAGATAGTAGGAAAAATACATAAGCCAGGTACTGTGGATCATACCCACAATCCCAGCACTCAGGAGGCTGGGGATGGAGACTGCTCTGAGTTCAAGGCCAGCTCAGGATACAGAGCGAGACCTTGTCTCAATAAATCAAACCAATTAATCACCCATGGTCTATATCGGGGTTTTACCCACAATTTTAGGTATCTCCTGGAGGTTTCTGAACATACTCCCTGTTGGTGGCATCCACGTGTGTCACTATGTAACTCTCCTGTCTATAAGCACACTGCTGTGCACTAATAAATGATTCCTATCTGAAACAAACATTACTGTGGAATTTCCCTATTAGGAACTTCATTTTTTCATTGTTATTCCTACATTTATTAATTGAAATTCTATAGCAAGATGGAGCTATATTTCTTTTTATTCTACTGGTTTTATATTTCTAAAAATGTCCAAAGATGTCCCTAATCTATCCATGGAGAATCCTTAAAGATAACTCCTTGTCCAGTTTCTATGTGTATGCTCGATGTTCACATGCATACCATGCCATATCACTGACCACATTGTCAGCCTCCTAGGCTCTTTTGACAAGCTCTCATCTTCTGAACATTCTTCCACTCTGGCACTTCTATTCCGTACTTTCTCTGCCTGTCCTGGGGTCAGCCATGTCTACAAGGTTGTGATGTGCGACAGAAAGGAACCAAGAGTTGGGCACTAGAAGTCCTCATGGCTGCTGCTTTGATTTTATTGCTCCTGGGAACTTTCACACACACACACACACACACACACACACACTCACACACACACACACACACACACAAGCACCATATATAGTCTAATTCATTTATAAAGATATCCAATTCCAATCTGTAGACCACTGTAGCCTTATCTCATCTTTTTCTGATATAAAAACTCAATTTTAATAATTATAATACAGTTAATTATTTAATTTTAGTATATAAAAATTTCACAACTGTCATCTCACCTGTCAGACTCTGCAGTGTTTCTAGCAATCTGTGTAGACTACATCTGATCCTAATTTACACAAAGTAAATGCTCATCTGTCCTATCCCTGAAGTGTCTCAATAAACATCAGTTCCATTCTTTCCCGTTTGGTGGTACATAGCAACATCAGCAAGACTATGCCATCATTTCTTCTCAGTTACCGAGGCCCGCCCACTGTATCTCCAAGTAGCCCTCATACTGCTTACTTCTATCCACAGCAGCCCTGCTCTCAGGTGATGTACTATACACAGCCATTTCCTTTCTCTCCCAATGGAATGAGGCTCAGGCTGTGTCTGTGGCTTTAAGTACACACAGCTGTTTTACCATTAGTCTTTTTCTCTGTCTCAGACACATTTTAAATACACACTACACCCTCTGACTTTTCCCTATCTGCCCAGCTTCTAGGTGTACACTGTGCTCCTCCTAGTCTCTATGATCCGTCTGTACAGTCATCTTCTGAGCTCTGCTTCATACTCCAAGTCCTATGCACTGTGCTCTCACTGTCCTAAAGGTGCACGGTCATATCAGTCCAACTAACTTCTAAACACTGTTGAAATCTCACTTAAGTACCTCCTGATAAAGTTGTCCCTGAACCCCGAGCCTGGGGCAGCCTCCTGATTGGGATCAGGCCAAAGCACTTGGCAAGTCTCCCTGGTAATCTGCGCTAAACATGCTTATAAGTACTTCAAAGTCAGTCTTCTTAGTCAAATTATACTTTGCAAGGACACAGATTTTGAATTTTCTATTGCTACAGACCCCAAGCTCAACAGAGAACACATGTCACAAGAACAGAGCTCAATTAATGCTGAATAAACAACCAAAAAATGAACCACAACATGTAAAAAATGTTAGGTAGTCAGGAATGATAGTAAGCCTATAATCCCAGGACTAAGGAGCTGACAGGAGGATCAGGAGTTCAGTGCCAGCCTATATCACAAAAACCAAAGAACTGAGGATGTTGCTTAGTGGCAGAGGACTTATCTAACAAGGACAGGGACCTGTTTGGATCCTCAGTATGAGTGTATGTGTGTGCTCACCTGTGTGTTGCTCTCTCTCTCTCTACACACACACAAACGTATTTATAGAAAATTCATATTTGCAGTAAATAACTACAAATGTATACAATTTCTGTTTTGCCTCTGTTGCAGTGATCAACAACAGGACCAAAGCCACCTTGGGAATGAAGGGAGCAGTAGCATGAACCCGGAGGCAGAAGTGAAGCATGAGAGGACAGCAGCTGCTGGCTTGCCCTCCAGGGCTCCTTCAGCCTGCTTCCTTCCCGGAGCCTGGACCACCTGCCCAGGGCGGCAAAGCCAACAGTAGGCTGCCCCCCATCAATCATTAATCAAGAAAATGCCCCACAGACACGCTCACAGGCCAACAGGATAGAGGGAATGCCTCACTCGAGGGTCC
>JADRCD010196871.1:4529-15735 GCA_019843815.1 Montemys delectorum | reverse complement strand
GCTTTCATAGTCTCTGTTGAGAAGTCTGGTGTAATTCTGATAGGCCTGCTTTATATGCTACTTGACCTTTTTCCCTCACTGCTTTTAATATTCTTTCTTTGTTTTGTGCATTTGGTGTTTTGACTATTATGTGCCAGGAGGAATTTCTTTTCTGGTCCAGTCTGTTTGGAGTTCTATAGGCTTCTTGTATGTTCATGGGCATCTATTTTTTTAGGTTAGGGAAGTTTTATTCTACAATTTTGTTGAAGATGTTTACTAGTCCTTTAACTCTTCTTCCCTCTCTTCTATACCTATTATCCTTAAGTTTGGTCTTCTCATTATGTCCTGGATTTCCTGGATGTTTTGGATTAGGAACTTTTTGCATCTTGTGTTTTCTTTGACTGTTGTGTCAATGTTCTCTATGGTATCTTCTGTACCTGAGATTCTGTCTTCTATCTCTTGTATTCTGTTGGTAATGCTTGCATCCATGGTTCCTGACTTCTTTCCTAGGATTTCTATCTCCAGAGTTTTCTCTCTTTGTGATTTCTTAACTGTTTCTACTTCCAGTTTTAGGTTCTGGATGGTTTTATTCAATTCCTTCACTTTTTTACTCATGTTGTCCTGTAATTCTTTAAGGGATTTTTGTTTTTCCTCTTTAAAAGCTTGTACCTGTTTACCTGTATTCTCCTGTATTTCTTTCAGGGAGTTATTCATATCCTTCTTAAATCCTCTATCACTATAGTGAGATATGATTTTAGATCCAAATCTTGCTTTTCCGGTGCTTTGGGATATCCAGGACTTGCTGTGGTGGGAGTACTAGGTTCTGATGATGCCAAGTAGTCTTGGTTTTTGTTGGTAAGATTCTTGTGTTTGCCTTTTGCCATCTGTTGATCTCTGGTGTTAAATGTTCTTGCTGTCTCTGGCTGTAGCTTGTTCCTCCTGTGGGTCTGTCAGCCTCTGCGAGCACTTCTGGGAGATCAGCTCTCCTCTGGTAAGACTGGTGAGCAGAGGGCTGTGGATTAGTCCCTGGGTCAGAGCACTCCCTGGAGACAAGCTCTCTGCTTGTGAGGAAGTGGCAGAGAAGGTCTATCCCTTCTAGGTGTAGATAGAGGTAGGAAGGATCCTGTCCCAGCTGTTCTGCCACTTCTGAGACCTGTGAGACATATGGCTTTAATTTTCCTATTTGTACTTCTGGACCTATACACTGGACCCATCTTACATTTTGTTTCAGTTGTGATAAAGTTTCAATTCCTAGAACCTGAATATTTACTTCCTGAAGAGATTAATATGGATGCTCATATTTGGATAAAATTAGTGTTACTTTGCTTCTGTGTCAAGTAAACCTACAATTTCAATGCTATTAATTTGTACTTTTAGCTTTGGTCTATGGTTATTTGTAGCAGTTATTTTCTGGTCTCTCCTTTATATTTTTTTGCTTTATCTACTGAAGATGTTCTGTCCTCAATTACATACAGAGCAGTGTTGTTTTAAACAACAGGCATTAAATCTTTTAATTGCTTTGTGGATGAGTTCACTGATGCTGACAGGGAACTATTGAATCAAATTTGATATCTGGGCCTGTTGGAGGTCCTTTTGGGCATTTTCCAATGGCAAAAGGTTTCCTTGCCTGTCCCTTCTTGATCTGCATTCATTAGTTCAATGCTGGTCTTTGCCACACATTCTACATACTCTAGAAGCCTGGAGCCTTCTTTTTTGTATTATCCCTAAAAAGCAGTTTTTGTAGAAACTCCTGGCCTACAGTCTCTTTTCAAATGACCTTGCTTACCATAATTAACACATTCCACATTTTGATTTGTCTTACTTCTTTTATCAGAGTAAAATCATAAATGTGAGATCCAGTATAAGTAATATTTCTAATCCATTCAAATATTGGTGCTGATCTTGCCTCTAAAGGTCTAATCACCATTTTGCATTTTGAATTATCAAAAGCCAAAGATTTGATTAATATTTTTCTGATTTCTGAATCTGATACTATTGAAAACAAACAAATAAATGAAGGCTTCTTTTTTGTGGGAGGAGCTTGTATAATTTTACTAAATGACTCATACCCCTTTCTGATTATTCAACCTTGTCCCAAGCATTGAAAGCTGCTACATGATATAGCACCAAGGTATGATTACCAAATTTAATCTGGCTTGGTCATAAAGCACATTGACCTTCAACTAGCAAAGGATCCTCCAAAATATTAGTACCTCAAGCCTTGTGTTGTTCTATGGCATTAACTTCCTCTTGCTACCATATTTGCAATTGTAACTGAGGACAAGCTTTCAGTATTGCTGTTGAAAAACTTTCCAGTCTTGGAGGATAATTCTCTTCTGAGTTGACCATGAATTTAATATCTGCTTCACAAGGGTGAGTACATACCAGGTGAAACAATTTCTTCCTCAAATATCTTCAAATCTAATATGTCTATAGGATTCCATTTAACTTCTTTATAACTTTGGTAGGTCTTATATAGAAACTAAGTAAACTAATGTTTGTTTTCTAACTACCTTGGATTTCCCCTCTTCAGTTTCATCATGCAGTGGGGTGGTAGGTTCTTGTTTAAATTCCTCTGTCTATGTCTGAATATTTCTTATTTTAATTCATACATCATTCTAAGGCTTGTATCTTATCAATCCATTTTTCATATTTTTCATTTTACTTTATCTCTATAGCTTTTTTCTTTGAGAGGGTGCAAACAGCCACTATGGCTATTAAGAATATGGCTACTCACATTTAAAAAATGGAATTCCAAAATGACAATTATCATAATCAGTATTGAGTCAATTTCATTGAAATCATTTAGCTTTTCATTTTCTGCCTCTATTTTCACGCCATCTAAAACAGCACTATGAAGGCGTTTAGCACCTTATATTATGGTATTTCCCATTCTTATCTCTCTTCTTGAGGACCAGGTGAGTTACTAAGTCTGTTAGTGTGGTTATGCTGTGTATTGCAGCAACAAACAACCAAATGTTGTTGTTAACAAAATTTTAATAATTTGATTTTACCAGTGAAGACTTGAGAGCCAGATGGTGGGGTTGAAGCCTGTTAATTTAGAGAGGCAGAGAAAGCACCTAGCTGACCAGTATCCCAAAAGGCAGCTCTGCTTCTTCATGCAATCTCAAAAAACCTTCAAACTGAATAAGTCTCCTATGTATTTCCTGTTCATCTTTCTGTTCTCCTGACTTACTCTTACTCTTTTGTTGTTGTTTGTTTTTGTTTTATGTTTGTTTTCTCTCTAGCAACTGCTTGCTTGTTCTGCCTTGCAAACATGACCTATGGTTAACTTTATTTAATCCTGTTTACAGCAAATAGAAAACTCTTAGATTAAAGGTGTGTGATAAGGCTGAGCCACATCACAACTGGAAACAGGTTTTTCCAGTAAATAACAAAATGTTGGAGTTCAGAGTGTAATCAAATATATTACAACAGACAAATCATATGTTGATATCCTGAAGTTCTAGTATATCAGAATGGGACAATGTTTGTAGACAGTGTCCAAATAGACATGTTTAAATGATATGGTAGCTATCTTCTGTTGCTGTGACAAAATATTTAACAGGATATCTTAAAAGAAAAAAGATTACATTAGGTCCCACTTTTTGAGAATTTTCTGTCAGTATTCACTTGCTAATGGCCTGAATTCACTCAGAGCATCATAACTGCAGGGACATGGCTAAGAAGAACAACTAATCTCGTAGTCACTCAGTAATGGAGAACAATAATGAGAGTTCCATAATACAAGATATAGTACCTAAGGACATACTTTCAACTATTTGTTTTCTGTATAAGTTTCCATCATTCCTAACAGTGCTAAAGTAAATAAAGTGGCTTACTTTAACCAAAAGGTTGTTGAAACCCTAATGGGGGGGGGGTGTCATAGCAATACTCTTTTTTGAGTGAACCTCGAGAGATTGAGCACACTTCAAAGCAGACACCTTTCGCAAGTAGTTGGATAATATAAATTGGACTTAATGGGAACAAATATCACACACACACACACACACACACACACACACACACACACCAATGGTGGATAAGTAAGAAGGTAAATGTAGTAATGGGATAAGTCCAGGTAGGGGTATTGAATATGTAAAAGTAGTTTTAAGTTCTCAACAAGCTAAAGAAATATTGCTTAAAAGTTATTGGAAATGTAATACCCAATCCAGTTGTTATTGAGAGGTGAGACATTTGGGAAAGTACTTTGACTGTGAAAGATTCACTCTTTTGAGAACCACCTTAAAGGCAGAAAAAAAATATTTTGGGTTCTGATTTTAAAGTTTTCAGGATATGATCAAGTGGCTTTCTCTCATGTAGCATGATGAACACATGCACCAAACTTAGCTGCTTATCTTAAAGTTGCAAAATGGAAGAAAAAGGCATTGAAGACACATGGTCCGCTCTAGAGCACATACTCAGTGATATGACAATCCCCCAGTTGGCCTAAGCTCTTTCCATGTATCATATATTTTGCAATAAATTGTAACTCAAATGTTTCCCATGCCCTGTGTATTCTCCAGCCTTGCCCAATCTGTAGCATCTTGAGAAGTGCGAGAAACCTTAAGAGTAGCAGAAAGCTAGGTCACTGAAGGAACCCATGTGAAGTGGAACAATGGGACAGTGGCTCATCCTTGTTCTTTCTTTCGGCTTCCCAGCAGACATGGATTGAGTAACATCCTCTGGCTTGTGTGCCTGCCATATTGTTTGGCTCTGTATTAGCCAAGTATGCTCTTCCTATGATAAAACATGACACAAATCAACCTGAAGAAACAATTTATTCACATTACAGCCTGTGAGTATGCTTCTCAGAGAAGTCAGAGCAAAATCAAGACAGAGAACTGGAGGCAACAACTGATACAGAGGCTAAGGAGCATTACTGATTCCTGGCTTGCTTCACAGAGCTTGCTCAGTCTGGTTTCTTATAATACCCTGTACCAATAAATAGCCCATACGTAGCACCACTCACAATGAACTGGGTGCTCATACTTCAATCATCAATCAAGAAAACACTCCATGTGTTTGCCTGCAGGCTTATCAGATGAGGTTATCTTCTTAAGGGAAGTTCTTGCTTCCCAAATGACTAACTTGTGTCAAGTTGACATAAAACTAGTCTGCAAAAGCTCAATTTCAAGCTCCAAAGCAGCACTGATTACCATGGAAACATCTGTAAGTGTGAACCAACATAGACCTATTTATTAAGTTTTAAGTTTTCTCAAGAATTTTGTCAAGCACCAAGCTGGAGACTGAAGGTTTTAACATAAGGCATTGGCAGGGCTTCCAAATCTAGCCTATCTATCCCCAAATGGATTAATGTCACTATGAAAAGGTTTTATGAATCTAAGCTGTTCTGCCTTCTACTATGTGTGAACATATTAAGAAAGCCCTCAGCAGCTGCTGATACCTTGATCTTAGTCTTGAAAACTGTGGGAAAAATTTTTCCATCTTAAAAAAGTTCTCTAACATTTTATTTCTACCACAAAATACTAAACAAAGATAGTTTCTTAGTAAGAATTGCTTGATATGGAAAGATAGCATAAGAGTCTAGTCACCGGTATTAATTATCAGACTGATTAGACTGTCACATTTACCAATTCCCGTAAGTCTTATCTATTGATTACATATTTTGAAAATATTTATATGACAATATAGAAATGTTTATAAAGCAAATGAATTTTATATTCTTTTTTTTGTTTTCGTTTTTTTTTTTTTTTTTTTTTAATCATCACTAAAAACTATTGGCGGCATTCGTGTTCTCAACTATATCACAAAGACCTTGAGGCTTAAAGGTAATTATGTTGCACACCATAGCAATTTTAAGCCACAATATATTAAGGTAGATTTAATCAGCTCTGTGTGCTTGGTTGACTTTTAATTTGACTCTGTCATCATGGTCCATCCTTAAGTGGATGTTTAGCTGCAAACCATAAATTACAAATAGCCAAATGTTATAAACATTGTCATTCAGCTTCCCTGAAAGCTACTCCATATGGTCCATTTGGCTATTGAGTCATCTGATTTATCCACAGCTGCAATCTGTATTGACCATGCTAGAGACTGTCCATTTCTTGAAGGTCAAGTTACTGCACAAGATGAAAAACTATGGTCATAATATTAGATCACCACAAAGCAACCATAGCTTCCAGGCATCTGGAAAGAAGTAAATTCTGTCTGCTATCATAATTAGTTTTCTCTTCTTTTTCATTTTCTTTTTAAAATCTTGGTCCTGTAATCTCTGTTCTCATGTAATAGCTATGGTGGTACATATCAGAGGACTCTGAAGAAGCACAAGAATTATATGCTTATGTCTAGTTTTCAACCCAGAGATCCAAATTTTATCTCTTATCTCTTTCAAATTCTTCATGAATTTGTGGATTTTTTTAAATATCTTCTCATAATGTGTTAAAACACAGATATCAATTACCTTTTATACATTTGGCTAGAGATTCAGTTGACTTAAAATTCATCTATGGTAGTTTAACTTTAACAAATATTGTTTGGATAGAACAACTGCTCTGTAGATATTTTTGAAAGGAAACCTTTATTAAAATAAATGGAAGTCTAATTATACCTCTCAGGGATCCATGCTCAATACTGCCTAGATGTACCAGGAACCAGAAGATGGAGGCTAAATAGCTCAGAAACCTAGGGTAGAACCAAACATGATTGTCAACAATAAATAAATAAATAAATAAATATCCAAATAAAATAAAAAATAAATAAAGTCAATGAAATGATTGTTAACCATCTTCTGCTATACTCATAAATCCTGTGTCTAGATCACTCATTATCAGAGAAGTTTCCCTCAGCTACTAATGGGAGCAGATAGAAAGAATCACAGACAAACATTAGACAGAAAGAGAGATCCAAGGTTGGAAGTCTCCATCAGGTCCTTGGGACCTTTTTCCTTTTACTGGGTTGCCTCTCCTGTCTTGATGTGAGGGTATGTGCGGTCTTATTGTACCTTGATATGCTGTGTTGCGGAGATGTCCCATGGAGGCTTGCTTTTTTCTGGGGTGAGAAGGGGTCGGAGCTGTAAGTGGATCTGGAGGAGAAGAGTAGTAGGGGAACAGGAAGGATTTGAGGGAGGGGAAGCTGCAGTTGATGTATGAGAGAATAATACATATTTATTCTGCCCATGTAAAACAAAAGACAACAAGAAAATGCAAATCCAGATTATGAAGTTTAGAGTATAAAAGTCAGGGCTATTACTGTTAGTTATCATAAAATAGGGATTACAAAGTATCAAATAATACTATGAGCTACAAGAAATATGTAATTCTTTCAGTGAAACCTCCAAACTATAGGAAAACCTACCTGTTTTAATTAATAAAGATCCTGTGATACCCATTACTGATCTAGGAAATATAGTTAGTCTTTGTTATTATGCTGTTTTAACGGTTTCATGTAATCTTTCTGACTAGTAGAATTTAATCCATAACCTTTATGTAAGTGATCCAGGAAAATATAGTGATTAGACTTCAACATTCTGGGGTATAGACCAAAGAAGAATTTAGAAGTGATATCAGTTACTGGAAAAAATATATTAGATTCAGCCAACAAGATATTGAAATGTCAAGAAAATTTTTTTCTACATAATGTTTGAAGATAAAAAATTTTTCTTTTGAGACTTTCATTAATCAAAATGGTGAAGAGAATTATAAAAATCTGTAACTTGGTAAGACAAATGTTTTAGAGAATAGTACAAAAAGATAATTTTTAGCAAAAGTTAAAATACAAGAAGACAGACACACACACACACACACACACACACACACACACACACACACACTCACACACAGAGGCTCCAAGTTCCAAGTTAGAGGACATAAATGCATGAATTAGTTTTAGAAGTTGATGATTAAACCAGATATGGTGGCACATGCCTTTAGTCTCACAGTTGTGGAACCAGAGACAGGTTGATCTCTGTGAGTTCAGAGCCAGTCTGATCCACATAGTAGGTTCCAGGACTGACACAGCTGTAAAGACAGACTTTCCTCAAACAAATGAGCAAAAGAGACAGTAACTTCTGGCACTGTTAGACATTGCTTGGAAAGCATGCACAGCCACAGATGTAGGATGCTTTCATAGTCTTCTTCCTTCCTAGAGATGAGCAGAAATGAGGCAGCAAAACCAAAACCACTAATCTTTTAAATAAACTGTGATATTGAGAAGATATTAAGTGAAATATTGTGATTTAAATTGAATATGTTATAGATATGTGAAATTTGGATAACTAGTGGCCACACAATGAGATAGATAGAAAAACAGTTTGAGGAAGAATAAAAAGCCCCAGGGAAGGACAGGAGACAAACATCTTTATGTATTCATTAAAACAAGGTGTACAGTGGAAGTTACTGTGGTTGCCTTCATGTATTCAAAGTACACAGTGGAAGTTACTATGTTTGGGAAAAGATGAGGTTAAGAACAAAATGCTGGCAAGACAGGAAGGGACAGATGCCTGAAATTAGGAAAAGACTTAGAAAGGCACGGTGGGGAAGAAGAAAGTGTAAGTGTAAAAAAGTGTAAGAAGTGCAAAGGGCAGCTGGAAAGATGAAGGACTCGGAGACCGAGCCAGGGGAAGCTGCTCAGTACCTCCTGTAAGTCCTGCTGATCTGGAAACTTTTGAAGAATGGTAAGAGGCCATTGGATGATTTTGATACTGTAGTGCATATTACTGAACTCTGATTAGAGATTTATTGAAGATTTAAAAAAAGGATAATTTCTGAAATGAGAAAATAAGAATTTAGAAGAAATTATGACTGAAAAATCTTAGAAGAGTACAAAAAATGATTAGATAATAAAACCAAGAAATGACAAATGTTTACTACTTTGTGAACAAGATAGGAAAAGAATAAATTAATGAAAACATAGCTTCAATATATTGTCACACAAACCTTTTCTTAATTTAAGGTTTAGTTTTGGTGGATTACTTACCATTGTATTTGCATTTCCAGTCCAGGTCTTCAAACATTATAGAGTTGACATTTTATAACTAACTATGTTCTTTGAAGTTTTAATTATAATTTTTATTATTTTTATAATTCCATTGTTCTTTCTAGTTGGTGACTTGTGGGGAGCCGTCCTAAGATCCCGCCCATTTCCTGTTCCAGCTTGTGGTAAACAACTTTCCAGCCTTAAGCCAAGTCTCTTTACCCGCCAGAGGAGAATGCTAATTGAGTTCTTGTAAAAGCACCAATCAGGTTTGAGCACTTAGTCTGTTAGCTATTTAGGCAGCACCCAGCTTGGGCTGGGGTCTTTCTCGCTTCAGCAAATGTGGGCGCTCCCACTAAAGTGTGATCTAGAAGAATCCTCTTGCCGCATCTTCCTTGCTGGTGAGGCGGGCCCGACAGTGACTTGCATTACTATTGATGTCTTTGTTTATTGCTTAGGTAAATATTTATCCATACAGCACATCAAATGGATGTTCAAAATTGAAACTATGCACTACAGATAAGATCAAAAAATAAAAAAAAAAAACCAAAATACTGTACAATAAAGATTAAAGTTAAAAATTCCAGGCTAGAACTCATAACATATACTTAAAGAACACTTGTTATGAAAGTGTAAAATAATTATTTTGAGACTTTGTATTCCACAGCAAAATCAATTTAATTTTTCGTCTTATTACAGCTAACAGTAATCATCACTTTTCATTAATTTCCGTTTAATTTGTGTAGGTCAAAGTGCTAACTACTAGAAAGAAAAGTGATACTTCTCTGAGGTAAGGCTTACAAAACAGCTCTCTTTGGCAGTATAAGAATTCATTCAGGTTGTAGGATTTTAGTGTTAAAGTTTTTCAATCTAAACTGTTAAAGAACCAATCTAAATTAAATAGAGATGGAAGACACATATGAGCAGCAGTTAGAGAAGGCTCAGAGTAGAGATAAATGTTGAAATTGTTTCCTTTTTTGAATATATATTTGTTTACAGTATAGATGAAGAGATTGATTTTTTTTCAATGCATTCCTTTACATTTGCTCTTCAAATCAGTTTGAAAGTCTGTATGTTTCTTATGGTGACACTATCTCCCCCTGTACTGATAGGGTTGCAACAATTTGGCAGCAAGTGCTATGGTGAACTGCAGGATATCTTGGCGTTTTGTCCAGGCAATGAGATTAGCAAACCATACATTGACAGGAAATGACAAGAGAGTTTTTAACACTGTCCAGTAGATAGAGGGTGCAGAGCAGTTCCAGACTTTGATCTGAGATCTAACCATGACTCCCTGCTACAGGAAGTTGACAGATACAGAAGTTGAGTATTGCTGCAGGCTGAGGATTCCGGGCCTGTAGTTCTGCAGTTATCCCTCATGCTAATATAGGATTTTTAAATTGTTCAGTCTATTTCAAATTACTTGTGCTCTTCCAATCATCCCTAATTAACTCATTGGTTTACCAGACTAGATTGGTTGAAATCATTTCTTTGGTTTATCAGTTCTTATCTGGGTTGTAGTTTCCTATCTGAGGTGAAGAGATATTTGTTTATGTCTACTCAGGAAAAGTCATATAATGTTAATTTCATACAAGTCTTAAGGTAATCCAGCAGATGAAGCTGATGAAAAGGAAGCTCTGTAGATAATGTGCTACTGTATATCCTGTGTATGATAGGAATGAATCTAGACCTTTATCTTTGATTCTTATCTCCAAATGACTCTTTACAAGGCTGTATATCATGTGCTTGTATTCAGTTTAGAAAAATGAATGAACAGTAAGTTGATGAAGAGAATTATAATCTCACCATTACTGTGGAGCCAAAGTTTTGGTTGAAAAAATATAGAAATTTGTCTTATGGACACTTTTAGAAAACATAACCCAGAGCCAGGGAGATGTCTCAGTGGATAAAATTCCTTCAGTGTCAATATGATGACAACACATGGTCCTCTAGAAAACACTGTACCTTCAGAGCTGCAAGTGCAGACAAACATATCCCTGAAGCTCATTGGCTAACCAGTCTAGCCCAATTAGGAAGATCCAGGCTCTGTTTTGTTAATTAAAACAAATAAAGAAACAAAACAAAAAGTAACTGTGGAGTACCATTAAAGACTATAACAGATTAACCTTGGTTCTGCATGAACATGCACATGAACACTGGCACACACATATACACAGCTGGAGCCTGATCACATATGGACATATACTACACACACACACACACACACACACACACACACACACAGAGAGAGAGAGAGAGAGAGAGAGAGAGAGAGAGAGAGAGAGAGAGA
>JADRCD010196870.1:0-15647 GCA_019843815.1 Montemys delectorum | reverse complement strand
CCCCCCCACATACCACACCCACATCCACACATACCCACACACCACACACACATACATACCACACACACACACACACACACACACAGCCACACATACCACACACACAGACACACACTCACATACCACACACACACACTCACACCACACACATAGACACACACACATTCACATACACTTACACACACACAGACTCTCTCTCACACACATACACCACACACACAGACACACACTCACACACACCCACACTCACACACACTCACACACACACAGACAGACAGACAACACAGACAGACAGACAGACACATACACACACACTCATACACACACACACACATGCGCGCATGCACGCGCGCGCACGGTCAATCTTTGTTGTCTGCTGATATTGCGAGTGAGTTTAACCCAGGAGTGGCTAAGTGACCTTTGCAGCTGGCACCACCCTCTTGAGGTCATACTCTGGCCCCGTAGATGAGTCTGGGCCTTATGGTAAAACTGAGAACCTACAGGTGCTGGAGCTGTGGAGAAAAACTGAGAACAGAGTTGATAACAAAAAACAAAAACAAAAACCACCTCTCTGCTCCCACAGGAGGCAGACCATGCCCACTTTGTTACTGTCCTAAACACAATGTTTCTCTGAGTACAACAGAGCAGATTCAAAGGTTCAAGGGCCAAAGGCAGCAGTGATGGCTTAAAGGCAGAGGTGCTGGGGCGGTTATCCCCTTTCAGTTGCCCATCAGATCTCACAACTCTGGCACTTTAAGCAATAATGACCTTTGGTGTCTGCAAAGTAGCCAGGCAAGCATTATGAACCTCATGTCAGAGGTGCCATCTTCGTGGCAGCTGCCCCGCTGCCCCTTGTGACCTCTGAGATGGGTGAGGCTTGCGCTAGCTAAGCAGGAGCAAAGGGAGGGCTTATTTAGATTTTTGCTCAGTAGCGATCCACAGCCCTTACTGATCATGTGCACAGCATATTGAAATGTAGCAGCTGAGCTTGCTTTAGTTGCATGAGACTCACAGTAAACATTCTGTCCCATGATGCTCTCTCTTTAGGCTTTTTGCTTGTTTAGTTGGTTGATTTTGTTTTGACAAAGCTATTGAAAGCATGCTTTAGCGGGTAACACATGAAGACCCTGGAATTTATTTATCTATTGTCCACTTAAAGTGGTCCCTGCCTGTCTCAGTATGAGGGACAAAGAGTCAAAGTCAATATCTGTTTCCTGTCTAAGTCATCTGATTCTGTTTCCCCCAGCTTATTAGTATGGGGGGGGGGGAGTCAGAAAGCATTAAAGAATGCCAGAGTGGGGGCTAGAGAGATGACCCAGCAGTTAGGGGCATGTATTGACCTTGCAGAGGAACTAAGTTCAGTTCCCAGCACAAGTACCTGGCAGCTCCAGACCTAACTGTCTGGAACTCTAGCTCCAGGAGGATCTAACGTCCTCTTCTGGCCTCTGTGGCAACTACACTCTCATGCACATACACATAGATATGTAGGAATGTACATAATTAAAAATAAAAAGTACTAAAGTGAAAAGAGCAGGTATTATCCAAAAGATGGAGTGCATGAACATCCATTGCATGAGAGAAAGACAGACAGAGGGAGAGAGGGGGAGAGAGAGAGACAGAGAGAGAGAGACAGAGAGACAGAGAGAGAGAGAGACAGAGAGAGAGTTCCCCTGACTTGCTACCCATTTGACAATATGATGCAAACACTATGATTCAGCCTGTCACATGACAGGAACAAGGTCTCAGGGTCACGTCATTAACTGGTTGTCGTCTGTGTGCCAATATCGCAATAATCACACGCACACATGCTCCTCACAGTTGCAGCCGCGCAGACAAAGGTTCTGTAATAACAGTGGATCCTGATGGCCAGCACCCGTGCCAAGGCACCTGGGGACAGCATGAACGGGTTCCCAGCCTCCATCTGCAGCTACCCTGACAACGATTCCAGGCCTGGATTGAATCAGGGATACTGTGGCCGTCCTGCAAGCCACAGGGCTTGGCTCCCTACTTGTCCTACCTGGGCAGCTGACAGGGAATATCTCACCCTCAGCAGAGCTCTGTTGAAGGGCAGCTGCCCTGTGGGCTCTGGAGTTGGGCAACAGAGGGAACTCTTGGCTTCAGGGTTGGGGAGAGCACTCAGAAGCCTCAGTGCTCGGAGCCTTAGACATTCGGGGAGTCTCCAAGGCCCCTCCAACACAGGAAGGAACAAAGACACACACGGCTGTCCGTTTCCTTCTTCTGATCCAACCAGAAGGACCAGTTTCGGAGTCACCTGACACTGGGGCTGTGCTGGGGCAATTCCTGGGCTCTTCTGCCCCTCCATCTGTATGGCTGCTGTAGTAGGGACTGTCACAATCACAGCTGCCGTCAGGACTTCTGGTCACAACAACCTCCAAGAGTGTCCTTTTTAGAAGCCTCCGAAAATAGAAAGCAAAACAGAAGGTGTTATCAGCAGGCTAAACCAGCGATAGGCATATGCTGGCTCATCTGGAGGGCTTTTCATGTTTACAGGATTATGGGACTACAAGAATTCAAAGACACATGAGTGCACACCAGTGTGCTTGTTATATTTGGAGAGAGAGAGAGAGAGAGAGAGAGAGAGAGAGAGAGAGAGAGAGAGAGAGAGAGAGAGACCAGAAGGTATCTTCAGAGTGAACAACTTCTATATGACTCCATATGTTCAAATACACAGCCATGTCTGGGCCCAAGGGGGCTCAGGCCTGAGACCCTCCCTGGCCTCCAGTAGTGGGGGAGGTAGGCCCTGACATCATCAGTCTGAGACTGAGAAGGAAGGCAAGCCAGGAATGACAGGGGTCTCTGAGCCAGTCCCAGAGGATAACATGACAAAGATGGTGGCAATACAGGACGGAAAGAATTCCTGGTGCAGGACAGTGGCTGAGCAGAGGAAGGTACATAGAAAGCAAGATGACATTTCACCCTAGGAGGACACCTAGAGCCGAGTGACAGGCTGCCCTCTACAAAAGACCCCAAGATTTCTCCCCCTTATTCGGAGGTGGGACTTGTGGCTCTAGGATTTAAATCCCGTCCATCATGTGATAGGGCAAAGGTAGAGGGATTTTTGAGGATGTAATTAAGGTTCTTCAAGCAGTTGGCCCTGAGTTAATTACTAGGGAGATTAAGTTGTATGGACCTAGCCTAATCAGTGAATGCTTAAGAGAGAATGCAAAACTTCCCTGAAGGGAGAGTCTTAAAGTCAGAGATGCCTCCCAACACCCACTCCTACACAGCCCCACATCCATTCCTACACAGTCCCACGTCCACCCCACATACCTATCCATCTCCCAAACACACACACATGAAAGTTTACATGCACACATACACACAAACACACATGCACACACACACATACACACTTGCACACACATGCATGCAAACACATACATGCACGCACACACTCGCACGCACAAATACATTGTGGCTGCTCAGAGCTCTGCAGTCACGGGAGATGAATCCTTCAGCAGTTCTGGAAATGTAGAAAAACACCATGCCACATCTTACTTGCAATCTTTGTGTGTGGACTCATGGTTTGTGTGCCTATGGGTAGATGTGTTCATGTACGCACGCACACATGGAGGCCAGAGGCCTGAGTGTCTTCCTCTGTCATTGTCCACACTATAGAACTAGGGTTCCTCCACGGAAGCTGAAGCCTGCTGTTTGTGCTAGATGGTCCTGCCAGCAGGGCTGTGGGATCTGCCTGTCTCTGCCTCTCCAGTGCCAGGGCCACAGCCTCACATTGCCAAGCCCAGCTTTGACCAAACTCAGGCCCACACACTTACACAGCAAACACTTTACCCACCGGGCCCTCTCCACAGCCCTTTGATTTGAAGCCTTGGAGACTCTGACCTGGAGGCCTAGCTAAATCAGATCTTCCATCCTGATCCACAGACACCACACATGCCAAGTTCACGGTAATTTATTGTGCAGCCAAGGAAAACCGAAGCAGCCTGCCAGGTGACAGGACCCCTGTGGGCTCTGGGGAAACCACACTGGGCAGTCTAGACCTGCCTGCCTCTAACCTGCTGGGGCCCTCTGGTCAGTCAGAGACAGGGGACAGGTACCTGCAAGAAATTCACTCAGCCACCAAGCTGCTTATTTAAACGCTTTGAAGAAAAGGAGCAAGAGCTGAGACAGAGAGCAACTGAATCGAGACCAGCCTCGTTACAGAAGCTGGGGGGCTGTCTGAAAAGGCCCGTCTGAGGGCATACTTTTAAACTGAGACACCACCACCCTCAAGGGTGAGAAGGTATTGTCTATCTTAGATATGACGGAAAAGCAATCCCAGCTAGGGGAACAGCGTGTGCTAAGGCCAGGAGAAGTGATGCACTCATTGGTGTTTACATGGGCCACAGATGAAATCACATCTCACTAAACACAGCTCCTGGTTGTCTGCTGACATAGGCTGGCATGGTCATGGAGTAATGCCACAGCTTTCCCACACCAAACCGATCCTACATTATGTCCACTCAAAATACCTTCCTCCTTGTGGTCCCCAGTACAGCTCGGGTGGTCTACTGTGTGGGGGGAAGGCTCTGCAGATGTGACCCCCAGCTGGAGTCTTGGAGCACACAAAGATAGACTGGGGCACGGACACGCACGACAGCTGGGCTGTCTGTTTTCCTTTCCGACCCTTTTAAAATATATGTATTTGTTTTTACAGTTGCCTGCTATTTTGGCAGTGAGCGGTGATTTGCCATTAATGTTAGTGACATAAAGCTGCTCTTAAAAATAAGCTTTATGGGAATTTAATTGCAGACAGTGGAAGTCAGCGACTTTAAGGGAGCATTTTGATGAGTTTCGACAAGTGTAGGAAACCTCATAACCACTGTGACAGTCATGATCTAAAAGACGCCATCACCAGAGAAAACACAGTCCCCTCCTGCCCATCTTCCCGGCCCCTGCAAACCACTATCCGTCAGCGTCACTTTAATTTTGAATGTTCTAGAATCATGTGCAAGTGAAGCAGTCCATTGTGTCTGGCTTCTTCGCTTAGCATCATACTCTTGGGATCCATGCACGATGATTTTGTCAGCAACCTTATCTTTTGTTGCAGTTGGCAGCCTTGTCCTCCATGACTATCCACTCTCGGTGTTAATGGGCATCGTCACGGCTCGAGTTGAGTCTATTCTGAATGAGACTGACCTACTCTTCTGGAGGTGGCCAGGCCAAACAGTATGTTCAGTCAGCTTTCTCCCATCCAAGGACTACCCAGGCCGACCCTGCTTAGCTTCTGCAATCAGGAGTGTTTGGATTGGTATGGCCATAGACTAAGGGCTTAGCCTCTAAAGACTGAAACTGCTGGCTCATGGGGGTGGTGCCTCTTCAAGAACCACCATGATGCAAGGTGTCTTCGGGACACTGAAAACCTCGGGTGTCTGTCTCTGTGGTTTGTTCTTGAAGGTCGTCTGTCACATGATGATTTTGCCTGCTCCTCTGTGCCTGTGCTCAGTGGCCACACATATCTCTGAAATTTCTGTTCAATATTTTCACTCTTTACCCATTGGATGGGTCCCTTGATGCTCTGCCACCTGAGGACCATGTTGCCCATGGTCACATTAGTTAACATGGGACAAGGGGCTTCATAGATAAAAGTGAGACTGACAGCCGGCTAGCTTCGCCATTTCAGTCAGACCCACCATGCCACAAGCCCTCACGAGCAGAGGAGTGCACAGACACTTGAGCTGTGAGGGGAACCCACACACGTGGGACGCTGAAAGATGGAGAACTCATGGGGGCCCAGGATGACAGCTTCTGCCATCAACCAGAGACCTTAAAAGATGAGTGGAGTAAGACCAGCCTGGGCTGCGCCCACCTCAGTGTCAAAACAAAACAGTAAGGACATTTTTAAAAATATCAATCAATAATATGCACGCAAGTTCAGTCGAAAGCTAGAGAGATGGCTCAGCCGTTAAGAGCACTTACTGCTCTGTCAGGAAACCAGATTCCAGATTTCCAGGACCCACATCAAGTGGCTTTCCAAAGCCAGTCACTCCAGCTTCAAAGAATATGATGCTCACTTCTGACCTCAGAGAGTGGGCATACACACACACACACACACACACACACACAAATGCACTCACACACTGAATTATATAGTTCAGTCAAGAGTTCCATCTTGGGAGATGGCTCAGCATTTGAAAGTGCTTGGCATGCAAGCATGAAGACCAGATTCCTGATCCCCAGAAACCCATGGAAATGGGAAGAGTGGCTGTTCCTAACTGCAGCCTCTGAAGGCAGAAGTGGGCGGGGCATCCAGAGCAAACTGGACGACAAGAACCAGCATGCCAGTGAGTTCTAGGTTTGATTGAGAGACTCTGCCTCCATGGCCAAAGCAGAAGATGCATCGAGGTGGTGGATTCCCAAGCTCAGGCCTCCAGGTACCTGCACGTCTGTACACACGCATGTGCACACGAATGCACACATGCATACATGTGAACGTGTGAACACTGGGAAAAAAGAATGCCAGGTTCCTTCTGTTCCGAGGACAGTCGTTAAAGGGCAACTTCTCAGAATGACTACATACTTTTTCTGAGTGTACCTACCCAGATAAAATGCACTTGCAAGGAGAAACAGTGTATCCTGCTTCACTCACATGCCCCTCCTACCTGGACCCAGGGCAACCGAACTTGTCATTTCATTCTAGTTTCCAAACATTCTGGGACTCCCTGAGTGCTCCTCCAAGTCTCCCGCAGTGAGAGCAGACTTCCCTGGCCTCCATTCTCAGGACTTCCCGTTTCTCCAATGAGGCCATCCCTGTGTGGCCACGTCTCTACTTGGAGGTGTTTTCTTCTTTCCTTTGTGTTTTCTTTTTAATTTCCTTAGAACCAGGAACCAATCCAAGCAATGTTTGCTTCCCACCATGTTAGCACCAAGCAGCTCCTTTTCTGAGGAGGGACACGCGCGCCGCCTTAATTGCGCGGTTGCTATTGAAACACAGAGTGAGAGACAAAGCCCTTCATTTGGGAGGAAAATTAATTGTACACAAACAAGAACACATTTCATCAGGAATTAGATTCCTCCACACTCCCCTGGCGGAGAACTTTATGGCTGCTTCCTTTCTGTCTGACATCCAGCTTTCTCCTCATCTTCTCTGGGAGACTTTCTGGGCAAACCAGGAGTGGAGGTTCCCCCAAGGTCCCTTTACAGCCCTCCCCTTACACTGAGGCTGCCATTGCTCCAGTCCACTTCGAGCTGTGACCCTGTCGGCGGACAGTCCCTTCTTCTCAGCCTCTGAGGAGTGACAGCCCCTCAGTCCCCGGGGGCCTCTGCTCCTCCCCAGCCCCCAGATTCAAAGGTAAAGGAAAGATTAAGCATGATGAATCACAGGACGGGAGGTAACCTGGGGAAAGAGCTCGTCTCCACTGCTACTTCGAGATTTATTGTTGAGCGTCACAAGTAATGAAACCATCCATCTCCCGCTGGCTGGAAAAAGAACCCAGCACAAGTCTGAAAGGGCAGAGAGAAAATCGGCCTTGTTGGAGCCGTTGGTGGCCAGGATGCTCTGTGATCTCCTTGCCCAGTGGACATGTTGTGAACAGACCAGCCCTTTTGTAACTGTTCTGAGAGGAGAGAAGATACCTTAGAAAGAGACACTGTGTCCCTCCCTCTGAATATCAGACTATTAAGACAATGGACCCCCAAGAAGTTAGAATTTCTCCAGGAATCCCATGCACAGTGAAGAAACAGGCGGCAGCCTGCTCCCAGCCAGAGGAATTTGCCTTTCTTGAAGAAACTCCACACACTACTGGCAGGTCGCAGGACAGGCCTGAGGGCCTGAAGCTGAGACAGTGTAGGCAAGGGTCATGCTTTAGCCAGGACTACCGAGCTCTTTAAACCTTGCCCTCTATGTAACCCTAACCCTCACGTCAGGAGCCCTAAGGTAGAGAAAGAACTCTTTTCTCCACTTTTCACTGTGACCTGCCCCTTCGATTGGAATATTAGGGATGAATGGTCTAGCCCAGTCTCTCAGGGCTGCCAGGGCCCAGGCTCACACCTAACTCAGGCTCTGGTCCCATCCTGATGTTTGCTCTGATTGAGGGGCAACCGTGAGCACCCTGAGCTGCCAGCTGAGGCGCCATTCCTGACCCCAAAACTCATGGAGAACTCTGGTGTTCATAGAATGTTCTCCTTTCTAGGCGATCCCAAGAGCTCTGGGCACAATTCACAGTTCCCATGATCTAAAATATCCCCGGCCCCCATCCCAGCATTCTCAACCTTAGCAGATGTATCAACCTTATCCCGACAGGAAGCAGGATACCATCCAACCGGGTCAACTGAGGGTCACTTAATCAAGAAGCAGCTGAAGGAAGCATACCCGGCAAGGAACACAAAACAGAATGGGAGTGTCACTGAGCCTTGGCCTGCAAGTCCACTATGACAGGACAGCGAGGGCCTGGACACTCAGTCACACTGTCTTGCCGGGCCCAAGTTCCCAGGCGACTCCTTAGAGAATCTCTGAGGCCCAGCCACAGACTGAGCAAAGCTGAGTCAAAGGGCAAAGGGTCCAGACAGTGGCACTTAGGAGCCCGCCCCCCGGGGGTGGGGCAGGGTACAGAAGGCATCTGTGTTGGAATCATGGCACCACATTCAGATAACACACCCTTATCTCTCAGACCCATGATGTTTAGAATTGATTTATGGGCTGTGTTCCTCCTGGGGCTCTCTAGGAGAGTCTGTCTCTTGACCTCCGGTAACCTCTGGGGTCATGCCTATTCCACAGCTCCTGGCTTATCCCCAAAGCCAATGCAATGCTTCTCCCCTCATATATGATTCTCTCTCTCCTCTCTCTCTCCTCTCTCTCTCTAAAGTGCAAATCCAGGGACATAGTCCAGCGGTAGAGTGATCACCCAGTATGCACAAGGCCCTGGGTTCCATCTCCTGTATTACAGAGAAGAAAACTGTTGCTCTTTGCTGCGTCCTATGTCTAGACCGTGCCTGCTCAGCCAATATTTGCTGAAGGAGTCAAGAGCATCCATCCCAGTAGCTAATTGCAATTCCAGCCCTTGGGAGGCAGAGCTAGGGAGATACATTCTCGGCAATCTTGTCTCACCTCTTCCCCTGCAGGCCGCTTTCCATACGGCGGGCCTAGGCCTGCACAGGCACCTCCCAATGCCATAGGGTCCTGACTCCTTGACTGGATTGCACTGCATCTCATTGCCCACTCTGCCCAGGCCTGCTGCTGCCTTGCAAAACTCCTACACACTAGGAAGGTATGCACGCAATATAGTGAGGAACACTGTCTCCTTAGTATCTCACCCATGGCCTTGCAGCATGGCCTTCTCTGACTGTTATCACTGTGAGCACCATATGCCAGTTATCACTGAAGAACAATAACTTCACAAGATTTAGCTATTTCAAGGACAGTGGTTTGTCAAGTAATCCACCTAGTATAGTAACCTGGTGAGACAAATACCTATTATTTTATTCCGGTCTTAGTTACTAATATTAACTCTCATATCACATAGCACAAGGCACGTAAGAGATATATCTGTATCTATACTCACATTTACAGAAAGAATACAAGTTAAAGAGGATGTAGCAGAATTCAAAATACTTTAGAAGTGGCCTGAGAGTCTGTATTGATAAGATACCATGAGATGGAACGATGGCTCAGTGGTTAAAGAGCACTGTCTGCTCTTCCAGAGGTCCTGAGTTCAATTCGCAGCAACCACATGGTGGCTCACAACCATCTGTAATGGGATGTGATGCCCTCTTCTGTTATGCAGATGTATATGCAAATAGGGTATGATAGATAGATAGATAGATAGATAGATAGATAGATAGATAGACAGACAGACAGGAAGGATGTCATACCACACCAATGCTGGGAGGGACCACCACTGCTGACATCAGGTTTTGGGGGTGAAACTGTCCAGCTGTGAGGTGAAAGAGCAAACCTGGGTCCAGAGAAAGAAATGGCAAGTTCATAGGTGAAGGATGGACAGGCAGGCAGTTGAATAAACTACATCAGGATCAGGAGACTGAGCTGAGCTGCATGGAGCTCCAGGATAGTCAGGCCGCTCTCAGCTTGTTGGTCCTTGAGAAACACACAGGTATGGATGATAGGTTGGCATGTAGGTCGTTGTGGGGCCACGCTATTGCACTGTCAGGTGACAAGGAGTCACAGCTTCCTCTGTCTGGTGTACCTGGGCTTCCTGATGTGATCCCAATGCACCCTACACTCGTGCACCCACTATGGTCTCAGTTCACCCTAACAAACTTGTAAGGTGGCTCCCTTTCTATTCCTAGAGATAAGTCACTTACTAGTCTGGTCTGTGTGGGTGGTACCTGGCAGATGATGAAGTTTCAGGGTCCACCCAGGGGTTGCAGTCATCCACCCCCACCCCTGCCATCAAGATGGAGTCCAGAGCTCTTTGTAAGATGGAGTCTCCTAGGGCAAGACCCACCCTGAACACCCACTGTGTTATACAAATATGCAGTAACTTAGGGTCTAGCCTCAGTCAGCAGTTGCCCTCCTTGTCCTGGAAGGTGAGCTCTGGGGACTTCCTTTCCCTAGTGGCCAATGACCTCAGAAGGATGATGCTGGGCCGCAGGGTAGGTGCAGCAGCGCTCCCCATTGCTCAGCAGGTGCTGTCAGGACCCCTTCTCTACTGAAGCTCAGTCAGGTCCCCATATGCTGCTCCTGGCCTCTCCAAGCCTCACTGCTGGGGTAGCAACGCCACCCTGTTTGGCTGCAAACATCGCCTCTCAGGTCATTTAACCGTCTCTTCGCTTCCTGCTTCAATGCATCATGTTAATGAGGCTTCGTCTCCTACCCTGAAGAGAAGAAAATTAAAAACAGCAGACGAACGCAAGTCACATGGCACCTACCCAGGCTTGCGGGGACAATCATGATGGAGACACATGCCTCTCAGATCTATCTCTTCATATTCCCTGTCCTTTCCAGATGTCCGCTTCAGCAATGCAGTCTGCCCCCCTTTGAGACGGGTCTCTCTTAGGTCTGGAGCTCACCAGTTAGGCAAGACTGGCTGGTCAATGAGCCTTCTGTCTTCACATCCCCAGCACTGGAGCTACACATGCATGCCACCACACCCAGCTTTCTTATGTGGGTTCTGGAACTGAAGTCCTCAAGCTTAACCACCTCCTCAGCCCCTCTGAGTACCTTTTAAATAAAAGAGAGAGATCCAGTTGGTGGCAACTGGCCTTTCTCGGTCCCCGTCCCTTGGACTCCATGTCCCTTCTCACACAATGCAGATTCGATGTGCAGGGCTGGGGAGGCACATTTGATTAGGAAGGGAATGTGGAGACAGGAGCCATGTGAGCAAGCCCAGAGTCTGACCTTCCCTGGCACAGCTGTGGGGACACTGCTAGCCTTCAGGGGTTCTGAAGCTCCCAAACCATTCAGCAAGTGCCCGAATGTCCAACCCTCAGAAACTGGGGGCAACGAAGGCTTGTGTAAGCCACTAACCTTGGAAGAGCAAAGGTACTTTGTTACACAGCCGAAGCTGACTGGTACAGAGCCCACACCCACTGCACGCTCCTCTGTGTCTAGAAACATCCCGGGAATCCAGCTCCCATTCCCTTCCTGCAGCATCCCCACCCTGAGACACGGCCCGCTCTCTGCTTTCGACAAGCCTTCGAATCGCCCCCGTCTTCCAGCCTGAGCATCAGTCCAGGAGAAGGGGTTTCCTAACCGTTAGCCCAAGTTTCCGTGACCTCTGCCTACCTCCGCTCAGGCGGTCATGTGTCCGTGAAGCACTCTGCCTGAAGATCCACCTGCAGAGGTTTTTATGGAGACTTTTTTTTTCCAATGTCAGACCTGCTTCTGTCTTCATTTAAGTCTTCCTGACTGCTAAAGAATGTGAGGTCTTTGCCTCTGCGCTTCCCCATCCAGGCCCGTATGGAGAAGTGAAAGGGTTCTTTGGGACTCTTTCTTGCATGTTTCTTCAGAAGGGACAAGTGTTTGTATGCCCTTTATCCAGACTACTGGTACAAGTGTGTCTGTCTCTCCCTGCAACCAACACATCCTATCCTAGTAAACACGAACTGTTGTCGGGGACACGAGGAACCTGTCTCCATGTCGTCTGGAAAATCTAAAGAGCCTGGTTGCGTAGTCACACTGTCAGTAGGAACGGAAACCATGGGAATGGGGTAAGCACACCCTACAAGGCATCAGAAGGTTGTGTAGAAGATGGGCTCTCTGACTAGAGTGTGGGTGGGGCCGGTGGGGGAGGAGCTCGGAGCATGGAGCAACTGAATGGAAACTGGAAAGCTGCCAAGGACACTATGGCAGAGAGAGCCAGAGGCACTCGGGACATTTGCTCGGGACTGGAAGGAGTGAGGCGTCATTAAGCTGACGTGCCTGGGCTTCCAAGAGACAATGGGATTCATTTAATGAGAGAGGCCCCGGCATGGCAGGACTCTAAATTAATTCTTTGCTCAGCAGTTCACAGGGGAAGATGAGGAAGAAGTTGTCATCAGAAATCACAACACTTTTTCCACCACCAAGGTAGAAATCAGAGAGGAAAGAGAATGGGCCTTTCTCGGTCCCAGTCCCTTGGACTCCATGTCCCTTCTCATACAATGCAGATTCGATGTGCAGGGCTGGGGAGGCACATTTGATTAGGAAGGGAAGTGGAGACAGGAGCCATGTGAGCAAGCCCAGAGTCTGACCTTCCCTGGCACAGCTGTGGGGACACTGCTAGCCTTCAGGGGTTCTGGAGCTCCCAAACCATTCAGCAAGTGCTCGAAAGTCCAACCCTTTGGAAACAGAGATGAGAAATGGAGACGGGAAACTGTGTTTTCGTTTCTGATGTGGACATGAGCACTTCTCAGGCACAAACAGACTTTCAAAACTGGCCCTGTCCTGTGCTTCCAGCCCTGCTGGCTGCTCCCCCAGGGCCTGCCTGGGGTTCTCTGGGGAAAGCTGTTTCTGGGACCCATGAGACTTCTCTCCCTTACTGCTGGCCTCATCCCTCAAACTCTCAGTTCAGCTGGCCAACTCCCTGGCTGGGTTTTCTTCTGGTGATTAAAAACACACAAGTCAATCTTTTCCAGATGCCTGTGGAAGCTTTCCTGTGCTTTGAGCCTTCTGTTACCAAGCAGAGTAGACTAGAGACGAAATTGAAACCTGCCAACACAGGCAGGTCTCCTTTCAAAGACTCTTAACTCATTAAATAAATAAAAGAAAAAAAAAAAACAAAAAAAAACGGGTGCAGAGAATACTCAAAACAGCTGGGATGGGCAAAGGGCTTCTAGAACCTGGGTTCCTGTGTGTTAGAAAGGAAGATGGGATCGTCCCACGGAGATTCTGATGGTCTCTGCTTGCTGTGATGTGACTTCTCCCAAGGCAGGGCAGATTGGGGTACACACTCATCTTATAAGCTGGGTGCTTTTATTACTTGTCTTATACATAACCCTTGCTACTCAGTGCTATTTTGAAGGAAGACAGGAAAGTAATTTTCCAAAAGTGAGCCACCAGCCCCTAAGGGTATCAGCTCCAGTCCTGAATGGCTCAGCTCCTGATTTCCTGCCTTGACCTGGCCTATCAGGGCCTCCAAAGACAGAGTGTAGACCAATCCCTCCGACTCCCCTCCCCCAGGTTGTTGCTCTGGGCAACATCTTCTCAGGCAGGCCTCTCTTGACCTCTGCACTCTGCATCCCTGTCAGCTGGCCTCCAAGGGAACCAAGAGCTCAGATTTCTTCTGTTATAATAGGACTTCAGGCATAAATCCACTGTTCTGAAATTTCATTTTGGCTCTGCATAAACCCAGAGGGAAGCAGCTACACATAGCCACTAGGAAATGTGTGTGTAGCTCCGCTGGTAGAGCGCTTGCCTGATATTTGCAATATCAGCATAACACCAGCATGGTTGCACACATGCCTGTCACCCAGCACTAGAGAGGTGCAGACACCAGGATCAAGAGTTCAAGGTCATCTTCAGACACTTAGCAAGTTTAAGGCCAGTCTTTAGAGAGCTGAGAACCTGTAAGGAGAGAGGGAGAGGGAGAGAGACAGACAGACAGACAGACAGACAGACAGACAGACAGAGACAGAGAGAGAGAAGAAGGAGGAGAAGAAAGAGGAAGAGGAGGATGAGGATGAGGAGGAGGAGAAGGAAGAGGAGGAAGAGGGAGGACGAGGGAGGGAGGGAGAGAGAGGGAGAGGGGAAGGGGGAGGGAGGGAGGGAGAGAGAGGGAGAGGGGGAGGGGGAGGGGGGGAGGGGGAGAGAGGGGGAGGGGGGGGGGGGGGGGGGGAGGGGGGGAAGGAGGGGAGAAGGAGACCCTTACCATTCAGAAGGGCAGATACTAACTAATCTGGAAGTGTCCACTGTCTGCTGTCTTAGGCGGCCTCCACCTGCCCCCAGAGCCCCCTCAGGCCTGCCGTAGCTCTGTCTGACTCCCCTGCTCCCATGCCTCTCAGTTCCACAAACAGAAACCCTCCCTTCCAGAGAGAGATCTAAACCCCTGTGGTGCACCCTGGGTGTGGCTCTTCGCTTTATGGATTCTCCACCTTCCTTTCTCTCACGTCCTGTTCATCTCTCCTCTTTGACATTGTTCTCTTCAGTCTCTGGGGTCGTTTAAAACCCTAAGTGCACTTCAGAGCTCACTGCAGCTTTGGCAACAGCCCCTGGGTTTCCAAGTCAACTAACTGTTCCCCTGTGTTTGGCCTCCTAGATGTCCCTGTTTTAACTGTGACTTCTAGGAGTGACCACTGACCCTCAGGTCACCCAGCCCTCAGATCAAAAATATTAGTAAGAAAATTGCTTCTAGCCAGGGGTGGTGACATGTGCACGAAAGAGAAAAAAAAAATTTAAGCATGTGTGAGAACAGGGTTCAGTTAGTAGACAATTGCCTAGCATACACAGGGCCATAGGTTCAATTCTCAGCACTGCATAGAGCTGGATGCTGCGGGATACTCCTATAAGCCCAGCTGAATGCAGCTCAAGGTCATTGACATCTTGGACTACACAGCAAGTCTGAGGCTAGGTTGAGCTAAGGGAGAGCCAGCTTTTAAAAGAAACAAACCGCAATAACAGAAACAAACTCGGAAAGAGAAAGAAAAATGTTATCTCAGGAGAGTGATACCTCTGTACAGAATGAATGGAGACTTTTTGTCTGTTTTCTCTAGCCAGCACCATGTGACAGCTACCACACAGCCTTTACTTTGGATCAGGGGTTTTAATGGACAGGGAAACTGAAGTGTCCCGAAGGATGTGTACAGATGTGAGCACAACACCCGTTTAGACAGCAGACTTGAGCACTGGATCTACAAACCCATCCCCCACGCACACTAATGCAGTGCCTGGGACTCCTCCCCAAAAAGGGGGCCCAGTTCAATGAGTTTTTACAAATGTGTCCACCTGGATAAACAACCACCCCTTTTGAGACAAAGCCCTTCCTGTGTGACTACTTTTTATTACTCTTTTTTCTGTTAGGTGATTTTGATTAGCCCACAGCCTCTGCAGAGTCTGAAACTTTGGGAAGATTTCTTTTGAATTCAAAAAGAGAATATCCACCTAAAATAACTGTGTTTGGGTGTTTTGTTTTGATTTGATTTTAAGGAAGATCAGCTCAGTGGGTGAAGGTCTTACAGCCCTCTTAGTCTTCATGAACTCAGTTCACTCTCCAGTACCTACATGGCAGAAAGAGAAAACCAACTCCCAAAAG
>JADRCD010196869.1:0-15091 GCA_019843815.1 Montemys delectorum | reverse complement strand
ACACACACACACACACACACACACACACACACACACACACACAGCGGGCTCCGTCTCCTCTCCACTCCCTGACCCCTCCCCCCCCCCGCCCGGTCAGGGGGGCCCTGGCCTGGTGGGCGGGGCTCCGGGGTAGGCGGGACTCGGACCGGAGGGCGCGGCCGCGGCTCCTCCCCTCTCCTCCGGCGGCGCCGGCGGCGGCAGCAGCACTTCCGGGTCGGCGCGGAGGCGGGGCGGAGGCGCCGTGGCTGTTATTGTTCCGAAGGGCTGGGCCGCTGCGATCCGCGCTCGGCGCTGTCAGTTCGTCCCGCTGCCCCTCGGCCTTTGCTGCTGGCTCTGACGGCGACCGACGGCGGGCGGGGCCCGGGTTCGCGGCCGAGCGGCGCCGGTGAGGGCGCGGAGGAGGCGCACAGCGGGAGGAGGAGCCGTGAGCCTGGCACGGAGCGGCCGCGGCCATGGCGTACGCCTATCTCTTCAAGTACATCATCATCGGCGACACAGGTGAGGCCGGCGGCGGGCGGTGGGGGACCGGGGCGGGCAGGCGGGGCAAACGGCGGCGGCGCCGGTAGGCGCGGGTCGGGCGGCGCGGCGCCTCCCTTCCTCCCATCCTCCCTCGGTCCCCTGGCCGCCGCTCCATTTCCGCAGTGCTGGCGCTGGTGACGTGGGCGCTGCAAGCGGCCGCGGCCTGCCTGGGCCTTCCCTGCTCCGCCGCGCTGCTCCGCCGCCCGGGCCCGCCGCAGCCGGGCCCGCGGCAGCCGTTTGCCACTCCCGGAGAGTGTGACAGCAGGGCGGCCGTCCCCGGGGGCCGCCGCCTCGACTGTCTCCGCGGCCCGGGGAGGGAGAGGGAAGTCGAGCGAATTAGAGCGTGACAGGCCCCAGTCGGATTTTTCTCCCTGGTCCCACCTCCCCGACCTGCACGCTTCCGACCAGGCCCTGGCAAGACGCACCCTGAAGTGGGGTAGCCCTGTTGAGGAGAGGAAAAAAATAAAAATAAAAAATAAAAAAGGAAAGAAAATGTTTTTTTGAAACCTCAGCCTCCAAGTCCGAGTAAGTGCCGATCACATGACTCGATGGCAGGGCAGTTCTTTTCGGGGTCACTAAAGCACTGTAGACCTCTGGCGACTTTTGCCACGTGTATGCTGAGGTTATTTGATTTGATAGTAAGGCAAGGCATTATCTAGGTGCGAGCATACGGTGGGTATGCTGACGGACGACTGATTTTTCTCATTTTTTCCGTTGTGTCAAGTCCAGGATCACAACTGCTAATTTTCAGGTGACCTCGTGTACATTTGTAGCAAAAAAGAAAAGAAAAAAAAAATCAGTTCCCACTTAAAAATAGCATCCTAATAAGTTTCTCAAGCAAATAAGCAAGCTGTTCATGAAATACTTTGAATACCTGCGATTTAAGTCTTATTTGTAATCTAATAATAAACATAAAGCTTATTTAGGTGTTAAAACCAGAGTCTTGATTTCAGCGGTGACTGTTGCACAGCCTGGACCCCTTACACAACTCTGTAAATGTAGAAGCAGCTTGAGGTTGCCCTATGATTTAGCAAGTTCTATAAGTAACTCTGGAAGTATGTTGATTGCTGCCCAATAAAAACTTCCTGCTGTAAATACAGTTTTTCACCAAGGTGTGTGTGTGTGTGTGCACACATGTAAGGAGAGTGGATGGTTTTCTATGAAAGGTACTGGATGAAGCCATATTTTGTAAACTGGAAAAGTAATATCTAAAATAAAAGTACTGAGTTGTAAAAAAAAAAAAAAAAAGTAAAATTGGAGATGTCAGATTAACTGCAGTATGCCTGGGTTTGTGTAACAGGAATAACTGACCACGTAGTTGTCTCAGCAGCAGCAAAATTGAGGTTGAGAATTTGCAGGGTATCTTGTTTATACTGGGTATCTACTGTGGATTGACAAAGGAACGTGCAGGGAACAGTGGGGGGACAAATATTAACGAGCTGGTGCTCTATTCTCAGGATTTGTCCCCATCCGAAAACAGTCCCTGTGCGTTTGAAGGGGAGACACTCCTTTCTTGGTCTGACCTAGTTCTGGCATTTGACTGCTTGACACAGGGCTGTAGAGGAGCACTTTGTCCACACTCCAGTTTAACATCAGTTCAGTCTCACCTATCTTGTCAAGATAGTTCTCTTGCTCATGTATGCCTTTGCCTTTTTGGGCCTCAGCGAGCTAAAGCACCTCCTGTTCTTGTAGTCTTCTTTCCTCCTGCATCACCTTGCTGTTGCCTGGGAGGCCTGGCTGCTGGCTTTCTGAGGCTTTCCTTGGTCCCTCCTCCTCCCTATTTGGCCCACCTTCTGCCATTATCTTTACCTAAGAAATGTTGTTAGACTTTTAATTAAAGCCTTGCCCAGGACTTCCATAGTACCTATAGAATCAACATATCTTGACCTCATATATGCCAGTATTCTCCTGGTACCTTGGTTAGGAGTAACTGCTTATTTTCTGGATTATATTTCTCAATTTCTATCATTTTCCTGATGTTTGTTCCAGACTTATTTTGTAGGTATTTTTGTAGGCGTCTGCATTTGCTTATGTACTTCTTGAGGATAGAAAGGATATTTCTGTGTGCTTTAGGATGAACCTAGCCAAAGGTAGATCGCATATAGTTAATTAATCAGGAGCCAAATGGACTGTATTTCTACTACTATACATTAATAATTTAGATTTTTAACCCCAATTCTGCTACCTTTTTGTTTAGTGCTTTTGTTTGAAAATTTCTACCATTTTATTTCATAGAGAGTATACTAGCAGGTATGATGTGATTTATAAAGTGGAAAGTGTTTTTGCTTTGAGCAAGCCTAGCCTAGTAATATAAGCACATAATTATGAACAGAAAAAGCCTACTTCAGGAACCTAACATGTCTATGAGTTTTTAACTTCATCATTAGTCCTGTCCCTCATCAGATACACAAATGCACAAGCCAGTTGTGTTTACTTGAAGTTAAAATGCCCCTTTTTCTTTTGCCTAGACTGTGGTAAAACTGCCTTTCCTTCCCTGTTGTATTAAAGTGGTCTTGCCCTCCCCTGCCCCATTCTCTGCTCCTCTACTCTTCCTTCCCACTCCACCAGCATTTTAAATGATCTTTTTTATTAGGAAGGCTTTTCTTCTCACTATTGTGTGAAAAAGTTTGTGTGCCTTGAGGGGAGGCTCTTACTGAGGAGATGACATTTAAGCTGACATTAAATAATGAGCGCAGATTGGGTGACCTAGGTTAGGGAGTTGAGAACTAATCACAAAGGCAATCTTCTTTGTTCAAAATTTCATTATTTGTACTGTTGAAATTATGAAATCTTAAATTTTTAAAATTTTATGTGTGTGTGCATGTGTGTTGGTGTGTGTGTATGTGTATGTGTTTATACTATGTACATGCCTGATGTCTGCAGAGACCAGAGAGGGTGTCATATCAGGTCACTGGAACTAGAGTTGAGCTACTGTGTATGACTGGTGGGAGCTAAATCCATGATCTCTGACAGGGCAGCAAGTGGCCTTAACCACTGAGCTATCTCTCAAAGTACCAAAGTAAGGAATCTTGTAGGAAAGAAAAACGTCTCAAAATATTAATACATTTATAAATAAGCTTCCAGTCCAAGAAACGCCTTCTCAGAGTTCCTCATTTGTCTCCACACTCTGCTTTGATATCAAGGTTTGATGGCTGTACCAGGTCAAACAATTGCAGAGCAGAATTACAGATCATGCCACCCCAAAATGCAAGGTCTTATTTATTTGGTGAAAATTATTTTGGTGCACTGGTTCACCAAACTGTTGACACCTGGGAATCTGACAGAGTTGCCTTTGTGGAATGAAGTGGGTGGTGACCTTTCCTGCAAAGAGGAAGAGCCACCTAGCAGTGAGGTGTCATGATTCCAGAGTTGTCTCCAGTGTTAAATTCAGTAGAAATTGGACTTTGGTGGAGTGGAATGGTATGGTTTGAATGCTGGATTAGGAGGTAAATGCAAAAAGCAAGTTATAAAAATGTTAGTGCCTATGTGACTACCTGTGTGCCTGGTCCAGCCAGGTTCCCATAGTCACTGCCAACTGTATTTCATGTTTTGGAGTGTTTGGGGGAAGTTTTCAGTTAGCGATAATCACTCCTTGAGTAAATCTTTGGGCTACTCCCTCCTACCACAAGCCAAGCATATGCCATTTCACCTGGCTGCTCATCCTCAGGCTTGGAGGCTGTGTCAGTACTGTGGAAGACAGAGCCACATACATCCTCTTCATCTCATCTCATCTCTAACTTACCAGTTTTCTGTTAAACCTTCCCACTTGGTTTCATCCCCGTGGCTTATTTACAAGCTTTAAAATACTCTCTCTACATTTTAGCTGTCCTTATAAGTTAAAGATGCTGGATTCCCTGGGCTGCCACACCTAGGTAGCCACCTTCTTTTATGTCTTGCTTTTTTTTTTTTTTAATTCAGAGCACATGAGTCTTTTCATCTCCTGAGATATTTTATTAGTTCCATGGTGACTTTTTATTCTTAAAAACTTTTGTTTGCAGTAGTAGTACTTTAGCATGTCTCTCTTGGTCAGTGGTGGTCCTTTATGCTAGTTTTTCTAACTTGACACTTTTACTGATGTACTTTGCTGCTTTGCAGATTTTTCTTTTTCTTTTAAGTATTCCCTAAAGAATACTAAAACTTGGCTTGTATGGACTTTTCTATCACATCAGTTTTTAACACTGGATGGTAGATTGCCACGAAGAATTCTTAAGGCTTTTTATGGCTTCTACATAATATCAGTGCCCTGTTGGCCTACCCTTTGGTTTGGGGGATTCTTTTATTTACTTTTGCTTGCTTGCTTGTTTGTTTATTGAGATAGGCTCTCATTTCTGAAGTGATTGTTCTACTCCAGGTTTTTCAGTGCTGGGATTGCAGACTTACCTAGTCCTTACTTATTTGTTTGTTTGTCTCATTTTTTGGGGGGAGGGTGAAAGTCCTGTCTTGGTTTTATTGTTGTTTGTTGTTATAGATTTTATAGAGCCTGGGCAGGCCTCACTTCCTTGGTGTGGGGAAGGATAATGCTGAGATGATCTTCTTGCTTAGACATTTCAGGTGCTGGGATTACAAGGCATGTACCTGTTTGGACAGCCCAGTTTTTTATTTTTATTTTTATTTTAGTGAAGCTCTCCCTTTTGTAACATAAGTTGGCTTCAATTTAAGGTCCTCCTGCCTCTTGTCTCCTGAACTGGAATTACAGGCTTGTACCCTGAGTCTGTTATGTTTTTAATCTTTCAACACGTTCATTTGGCTTCGTTTTACAGGTGAAGAAAGGTAAGCTGTGTTGTTTAGAAAGACTTATTTTTAGTACTTGTGGAACAAAGACCTTAGCCTGTTGGATACTGATGGCCTGCTTCGTTCCCATTTGGCATCTGTTCCCACCTACCTCAGTTTTACCTTTACCTCACTGGATAATCTGGGATTTGCTGTATAGATCAGGCTAGCCTCAAACTCAGAGATCACCTGCCTCTGCTTCCCAAGTGTTGGAATAAAAGAGGTGCATCACCATGCTAGGCCCCTCAATTCTGCCTTTTATAGCTATGATAAAGTTAGGTTTCTCCCAATTATCTTAAATACTCTCATCTTCAGGTATAGCTGATAGTGACTTTATCTGTGACCAAACTGGGAGAGAAAAAGAGGATGAATATTGATGGCTGTGTTGTAGCAGCCAACTCCTTGAAGGCAGGATGGTGCCTGGCACAGGCAGTGCTTTCATGAATGATAAACGTGTAATATGTAGGTTTTGCTAGGCATGCAGCATGACATTTCCCAAATTATTCTTCATTTCTAGAAGTCGTAAAGGGCACAGAGATTGGTGAGTTTTGTGTAAATGGGGAATACAGGCTATTGTTACTGTAACAAGCAACCAGAAAGTTAGCAGCTCAAACAAAACAAATTTATCTTAGCATTCAACAGTTCAGATGGATGATGTGTCTGTCTTGGCAAAAGTCAAGCCTTTGGCAAGGCTGGGTTCTGTTCTGGAAAGCCCTTTCTCATACGGGTTGACAGCAGAACTCAGTTCCAGCAGCTGTATCTGCAGGGCTCCTATCCGTGTTTCTTTGATGGCTGTCATTTGAGGGCTTTTCCCAGCTTCCCATATCCATAGCCATAACTGTATCCATATTATAGAGAGAGAGTGCATGCACTGGGTTTTTTTTCTCTGTCTCAAAAATAGTAACAGACAGATATCCACATTTTTTCTTGTGTCCTGTCTTTCTTTTTTGTTTGTTGGTTTGGTTTGGGGAAGGTCAGTTGGTTTTTTTTTTTTTTTTTTTTTTTTTTTTGGTTTTTTTTTGGTTTTTGTTTGTGCATTTGTTTTTTGAGACAGAGTTTCTCTATGTAACAGCTCTGGCTGTCCTGGAACTTGGCTTTGTAGACCAGGCTGGCTTCAAACTCACAGAGATCTACCTGCCTCTACCTCCTGATTGCTGGGGTTAAAGCTATGTACCACCATGCCTGAGCCATGTCCTGCCTTTCTAAATCTTCTTGTGTCTCCCATACCTGTTTAATCTAGGCGTCTCCACTTTAAAGATGCATGTAATTACATTGGGTCCACCTGGATAACCAGACTAACCTTTCCTTCTCCCAGTCTTGTTTTGCTTTTACTTTTGTTGGTTGGTTGTTAACTTTCTAAGTCTCATTATGTAGTCAGTCAGTGCTGGTCTTCTTCAGCCTCTCAAGGGCTGGACTGACAGTCATTTATCACCACATCTAGCTGCTGTAACTGGTTGTATAGAGCAGTCTCTCTGCTCTTGTAACTCATTGTATCTGAACATTAGTTTTCCATGGAGAGACTCTGTTTTTAGTTGGGAGTTAGGAAGCTGTCATAGTATACCACTGCTCGTAACTAAGCTGCATTTAGACTCTGGCCTTTCTGACTCCAGAATCTGCAGTTTCCCCTGTATTGTAAAGACTTCTTTGCTCTACCGAGCTCCTTATCAAATTGTCTTTGGTGGGTTTGCTAATCTCTTGGTTTGCTGAGTTGCTTTTTGGTGCTGCATAGTCCTTTAGTCCCCTTATTTAAAGAAATAGTACATGCACTCATACAAACCAGAAGTGATGGTGAATGCTAGAGAATCCTAGCACTCAGGAGGCCAAGGCAGGCAAATCTCTGTGAGGTCAAGACCAGCCTGGTCTACAGACTTTCAGGATAGCCAGGGCTACACAGAGAAATCTTGTCTTGATTTAAAAAAAAAATCAACACAATTAAAAAAAAAGAACAAAATGTTTAATTGGGCTTACATAGTAAGAGAGTGTTAGAGTTGATGATGACAGAACAAAGGCCTCTCCACAGGAGCAGCAACAAGTTACATCTTGATCCCCAACTATGAGGCAGAGATCAAAGAGCACTGAGAGCCTTTCTTCTGTAACCTCAGAGCCTACAGGCCACCATCCCCATCCCTCTGCCATCCCCCATGCACAACTTTCAATAAGAACAAAGCCACACCTCCTAAATCTTCCCAAACAGTTCCACCAACTGGGTGCCAAGTATTCAGACATACAAGTTTATGGGTGCCATTTTCATTCAGACCACCACAGTGTGTGACTATGAATTTCTTTCTTGTTTCCTTGAATGTTTCTGTAATTATCTCACATTTGATTTAAAACTCAACCCAGATTTGACCCTGCTGCCTAGTGTCCAAATAATACAGATTTAAAAACCAAACAAGTTCATTTTTTGTCCTCTATGTGTCCTAATATAATGTATTGATTTCCTTCTCCAGCTCCCAGAACATTTCTGCTTACCTTCTTGTGACCATGTGGTACTTTTTAGTAGTTTGCTATGGCTTGTCTTTAGTGTTCCTAGCTTCTCTTGTATTTTCTTGTACTTAGCATTTTTTTTCTTTTTTTTTTATCTAAATTGTTTATATAAGTTTTCTCATATTAAGATGATTAACAGTCTTTTTTTCCATCCATTTGTCTTTCTATCAGTTCATCCATCCATCTCCAACTCCACTAGTCAATTTTTTTCAATGTATGTATGCATTTATTTGTATGGGTATATGTGTGTAATTCATGGGCATATGCATGTGGAAGTCAGAAGTTAACAGTGGATGTCTTCATGTCCCTCCACCTAGGTTTTTCTTGGGAGAGAGTGTTTTGTCTTTTTGACATAGGGTCTCTTGATGAAGCTGGAGCTCACCAGATTGGCTAGACTGCCTAGCCAGAAAGTTGCAGGGATCCTCTGACTCTGCTGTCTATCTTTCCAATCTTGCACATACTATCACCATACCAGGAAGTTTAGTTCTTGGTCCTCTAGCTCTTGCCAGTCTTTTGTTCCCTTCTTCCTTGATGTTCCCCGAGCCTCAGGTGTAGGGATTATGTTGTAGATGTATCAGTTGGTACTGAGTACTTCATAGTGAGTTGTTCTCTACATTTTGATAAGGTATGGATTCCTATAATTTTTTATGTAATCCATTACAATATTTTAACATTTATTTTCAGTCTATTTGAAAAATGAAATGTTGTATGTAATCATTGAAGAATTTGAATTTATTTCTGCTATTAGGTACCACTGTTAGATAGACAAGGATCAAGACAGATAACAAGCATATGACTTTTATAGGACATCTCACACAGGAAACAATAATATGAATATCACATTTCCCAAGATATGTTATGTCACCTAGACGTTATAGAACATTATAAAGGCTATTTGTTCTGTGAGTTTAAAATATAAATTTCTGAGTTTTCTGTTTGTAAAATTGATAAAATGTCTGACAAGTGCCTGTTCAAGCCCCATTTCTTCTCTCTAACTTCATAGCAGTGTTTGAATTCAAGTGTCAGTTAAGTGTCTCTCTTATTTATTTACTGCTGGTATGCTAGTGTAAGGAGTATGTTCATGCTCGGTATGCTGACATATACCAGTAATTCCAGCATCTCAGAAGCTGATTCTGAGTTAAGAGCCAATTTAGGGTGTATAATAAGTTCCAGGCAAGCCTGACTATATCAAGGCTTTATCTCAAAATGAATTAACTACTGTTAATGAAATAAACTTGGTTGAAGACAGGCATTTGTCCATTTTTAAGCAATAACTGCTATATACCTAGAAGTCAAATGGTATCACAAGTCCCTCTGGTTATTTTGGCCTCCACCACACTTTTGGACAGTTTCCAAGAGTCAGTATTTATAATTAGAAGATTTTGATTGGTGTAGTGTCTCCACTGTATGACCTTGGTTAAGCTCAGATCTCTGCATCTTATGTAATGCCAAATTTACATACTTCACTGGGTTTTTGTTTTTGTTTTTTGAGCTTGTTATAAAACTATGTACAGGTGCTTTATAAACCACCAAGTGGCTTACTAATAATAGTACTTAAAGTTAATTATTCCCTTCATTGAGCTTCCTAAAATTAAATTAGTGGAGTAGGCTTTGCCTATTTAAAAAAACTAGTTTGCTGATTTCAATCTCACTCCTTGAGTTGAAAACAAGATAATTACAAAATAGTAACTATTTTGATCTTGATGTCCTTTGTATTTAATAAACTTGAAAAAGTTTTTCCTGTCTCAGATGTCTTCCTGAACTACCCAAGACTGGAAAGACTATCAGAGAAAGACGTTCCAGTTTTAACCAGTCTTCGGAAACCAATGGTAGGGCAGTAGCCACCTTCTACCTGTGCTTCCTCTGTGCTTACTTTTTTGGTGTGCTGGCTACTTTTATATCAATTTAACACGAGCTAAAATCATTTGAGAAGCAGGACTTTCAGTTGAAAAACAAGTCTCCATACAACTGGTCTATAGGGAGGTTTATAGTGCATTTTCTTAGTGATTGATGTGGGGGAGCCCAGCCCATTTTATGTGGTATCACTTCTAGGCGGGAGGTGCTGAGTACTGTAAGAAAGCAGGCAGAGCAAGCCATGAGAGAACAAGGCCGTTTAGCAAGCAGCACTCCTCCATGGCCTCTGCATAGGTTCCTGTCTCCAGGGTCCTACCTTGTGTCCCTGCCCTTACTTCCCTGGATAAGGTGACAACATCGAAAGTCAGATTGGGTGACTACAATCTAGATGAAATACCCCTTTCTTCTAGTTGCTTTTGTTCATGGTTGTATTAGCAATAGAAACCAACCGTTAGACATCACATGAGGGGTTTCTCTCATTTTTGAACCCTTTTTTGAAAGAAGAAGGTTTGTATTTCTACAGACCTGTTTTGTAAGAATGCATCTGTTGGTAGAGCTATCACATCTATTTGGATAAAGTAAAATGCCCCCAGTTTCAAAGGGGGATGTAAAAGTGTGCATGGCCCTAATCACTTCTCCTTAAAACTTTACTTCAGTAGGTAGAATAACAGAATGGCTTATCAGCTATAAATTAAAACAAATAATTGTATGTCTGATCCTTGTATCCTAATTTCATCAATGGGATTGTGTAGTAATTATTATTATGCTTTTTTTGGTGTCCTTTGTAATACCATATATGTCTTCGTTTTTAAAAATTTCTGCATAGTTAAATCATAATTAAATGTGTTTCTGACCCTCTTAGTATATTTCTGTTTTGAAACCAGCTCTACTTAAACAAGATTTTATCAAAAGCCTTGGCTATACATTTGTGTCAGAAGCCAGATTTCTGAATCAGCTGCTATTTGTATTTGAATTTTTATAGACGTTGCCAGAAGACCTTCATAAGTCTGAGTGTGTTTGATCTGAACTTCCTGTATATGCCATGCTCTTAAATTTAACATGCTAACTTTAGCATTAAGTATGTGGATTAATTAACTAGTCTATACTTTTCTAATTTAGCAATTTGTTTTTGTTACTGGGGGAGTCAGCCATAGAGAAGCCCAAGTACTGTTGTTGTCTGGAAGCTAGGCTGTGCCCTGCTGCTACAGATCCTCCGATCTCAATAGCAGGGATCAGTTGACTACCATCCTACTGTACTCCTGCGACGGCGAGCTGACCTTTTCCAAGGAAAATCACATGTAAATTCAGGATAGATCATGGCAGACGTGGGATTCTCATGTAGCACAGTCCCACTTTATTTCCTAGAATACTTTCCTGGCTGAAAAGTGTCCCATTTTAAAAAAAAAAAAAACAAACAAACAAACAAAGTTGAGAGGCTGGAGAGATGGCTCAGCGGTTAAGAGCTCTCTCTCAGAGGTCCTGAGTTCAATTCCCAGCAACCACATGGTGACTCACAACCATCTGTAATGGGATCCAATGCCCTCCTCTGGTGTGTCTGAAGACAGCTACAGTGTACTCATACATATAGAAAAATGAGTAGTCTCTGCATTTGTGTGTGCCTGAGTGTAGGTCTGTACCACATTCATGCTAGGGCACTGTGAAGGTCAGAAGAGATGTTGAAGCCTTACAGCTGTGAGCTGTTGTGTGTGGCTGGGAACTGAACCTGGGTCCTCTGCAGGAGCAGTAAGTGCTCTTGACCACTGAGCCATCCCTTTTAGGCCTATTTTCTGATTTTTGAATTAAATTATATCTAGCTTTGTATTTATAAATGTATTATACTTAAACTAAGCTTTTCTACACTTAACCTATATTCCAGATCTTCAAGCTTCACCAATTGAATTTGGCTTATCTTACTGAAGGATGTTTTTAATCATGCCAAGTTAATCAGTCTGAGTTCACCTGGCTGACAAGAATCACCCAAAATTTGAACAAAGCAGGAACAAAATCTAGAATCCTTAACAGATTGAAATTAAATTGTAATGAAATTAGAGTCAAGATGGGGGAAGACTGGCTATGGGGTAGAGAAAAAATTAAGGAACGCGGTAAAAAGACTGAGGATATGACTCCATTAAAGCTGCCTAGTATGCAGAGCCTTGGGTTTAATCCCCAGCACCACATTAAAAACTGACTAGGCATGGTGTCTTGCATACTTGTAATCTCAGCACATAAGAGATAGAGGCAGGAGATCAAATATTTGAAGTCATCCTCAACTACATACCAAATTTGAGACCAGCCTGGGCTACATTGGACTCAGCCTAAATAAAAATATAGAAAGAAATAAAACTGGGGAAAAATAATTGAGAGAAGGCCCTCTACCTTTGCAGCTAGGCAGAGCATAAAGGGACAGATCTGGCACCTAGGTGTCACTGGACGGCTGAGGCTCAGGTCAGCCAATAGCAGTTTACTGAGGGCCTTAGATGGCTTGTTACTGTTGCTTTTTTTGGTACATGAAATAGCTTATTTTGCTTACAGCTTTTAATTTTGCAACAAACCATTTATGTCCTAACATACTTCTTATAGGTCATGTATAATAGATTTTATTCCATAGTAATGATATACATATCTACCTTCTTTCCACAGCATCATGAAAAATGTTTTTTTCCTTTTAAGCTACTTAATTTTGAGACAGTGTATAATAGTGCAGTCCAGGCTGACCATGAGCCCTCAATGATCTTGTATTCTAAAGTTACAAGAATGCAGCATCATATCTACTTTTGTGTTGTTTCTTATGCTTTATTTCCCAACTCTGGGAGCTTTTATTTAATAGGTTTATAGTAAAGTACTTCCTGTATATGTCATGGTCTTAAATTTAATAAGCTAAGTTGGCCCCACTTTTTTTCCATTTTATTTTTTGAGACAGGGTTTTACTGTGTAACCTGGCAGACTTCAAACTTGCAATTTTACCACCTAGTCCTCCAGGTACTGGGCTCACAGGTATGTACGGCAGCCTTGAGTGTAGAGGATATTGTATTCTCTCCAGAAGCCAAATAATGAAATCAATTTTTTGTAACACCTAACCAGAAAGTGTCCATATTTTAAAAATTAGAAAGCATTACTCGTTTTATGGATACTGTTCCTTGATTGCATCCTAGAAGCATCCCCATGTTGTGTCACCCTTCCAGAAGATAGATGGTTTGCATGGCAGGGCAGAGTTCTTTGAGATCTTATACCCTCCCCCTCCAAAAAAACAAATTTTTTGAGATATTAGGATCTTGGCAGTGAAGCCCAGATTTGCCTAATACTCAGGCTGGCTTCAAACTCAGAGCAATTCTCCTGCTTCAGCCTCCCATGCACTAGGATTACAGGCATCACCAGTACAGTTTTTTATTGATTCTTTAGCAGTCTTTCGACTTTGTCAGTGTACTTGGTTTTAATGCTTTCCATTTTTTCAGGGGAGTGTCTTACATTGTTCAGACTACATTTTTTTGGTAATGTGGCATTAATTTCTTTATTTCTGTGATCAAGTAGTAGTATCTAGAACATAGCAGGCGAACATTCAATAAATGGTTTTCATTTTGGGGGCGGTATTGTGTTTTCAGGGTGTTTAGTTGTTGGTTGGTTTGGCTAAAGATTTATTTATTTTATGTATATGAGTACATCATTGCTCTCTTCAGATGCACCAGAAGAGGGCATCAGACACCATTACAGATAGTTGTGAGCCATCATGTGGTTGCTGGGAATTGAACTCAGGACCTCTGGAAGAACAGTCGGAGCTCTTAACTGCTGAGCCATCTCGCCAGCCCTATTGGTTGGTTTTTTTTTCATCTTGTTTATAGCAACGTGGCTGTCTTCCCTATGTCCTTGTTTCTGTAACCTTGGTTCATTCTTGTTTGTTCTTTGTGGTTTTGTATAGTTTGGGGGTTTATTTGTTAAGATAAGGCCTCTTATAGCCCAGGCTGGCCTCAAACTCTGTAGCCAACAATGCCCTTACACTCATGATCCTTTTGCCTCTGCCTCTAATGCTAGTGTTACTGATGTGTGTCACCATGCCTTGTCCCTTTTATTAACACAGAGAAATGTATAAAATATCAGATTTTGTTGCATTTACGTGTATGTGTACAACACGCATTGATCATATCACCCTCTATTACCTTGTTTTCCTTCTCTTTCTCTTCTCTAATAATCCTTTTCTTTTTCTTTCTTTTTTTATTTTTGCCCATTGATAGGACATACCAGAAAAGAAGTAAAGCTTGTCTTTCTGAGTCTGATTTATTCTGTCTAACATGATCCTTTCCAGTTCTGTCATCTTCCTAACCTTAATCTTTACAAATCCTCGACTATGTATCTACATCCCACATTTTTCTTTCTTTATGAGGCCACCTGCCTTTAGATCCAGTCCACGTCTCAGTTCCAGATTAGTTTGTCTTAAAATTCTTAGACCCATCTGCAGTGTCCTCTTTCCCAGGTGTCTTCAGGGACCATGTCTGCTCAGCTTGCTGTCATCAGCACCAGAGTAGTGTGCAGGTAGAACAGTGGGAAAACACCAAATCAATAATAAAGTTAAATTGAAAGAACAGTTGGGGCTCTCACAGTCTGAACCACCAACCAAAGAGCTTACATGGGCTAGATCTAGGCTTCCCCACACGTATGTAGCAGATGTGCAGCTTGGTCTTCATGTGGGTCCCCAACAAGTGGAGTGGGGGCTGTCTGAAAAGCTGTTGCCTGTGTGTAGGATCTGTTCTAGCTGTGCTTGTCTGGCTCTAGTAGGAAAGGAAGTGCCTAGCCATACAGAGACTTGAAGTACCTAGAGGATGAGGGGTGGGAAGATTGGAGGGGGGGGTGACCGTGACCGGTGAACAGGATGTAAAGTGAATAAATAAAAAAACAAATCAAATTAAATTTAAAAAAATAATGAAGATTGTTCTTGTGGAAGGGAACAGTATTGGAGCCTGCCAACAGCACGCAAACACTTCTGACTGACAGCCTTTCCTTAGCCAGTAGCGCATAGGTTTGCAAAACTGGGTTTGAGAGACACCAACATAAACATTTTTAAGAGATATTCTTAAAATATACCTTTAAAACTTTTGACTGAGCGAGATAAATTTGGGTAGAATTTTTTTTTATTTTCTATTTCTATATTCATCTTAAAGAATCTTTAATGCTTGTATTGAATTTTTCAATTTTCAGCATACTTTTAAATTTTCTTATTTGAACCTGCCATATTCCTTTGAGAGAGGAACACTGTTTTCTCTTTATCTGTTTAGTTTTCTTTTGTTTCGTTTTTGCATAAGTGCGTGTGTGTGTGTGTGTGTGTGTGTGTATGTGCGTGTGTGTGCGTGTGTGTGTGCGTGTACGTGTGCGTGTGTGTGCGTGTGCGTGTGTGTGTGTGCGTGTGTGTGTGTATGCGTGTGCGTGTGTGTGTGTGTGTGTGTATGCGTGTGCATGTGTGTGTGTATGTGTG
>JADRCD010196867.1:0-10977 GCA_019843815.1 Montemys delectorum | reverse complement strand
TGTGTGTTGGTGGTTGTATGTATTATGATATGCAAGGTGTGTGTGTGGCTATGGTGTGACTATCGTGCATATGAGGTGTGTATGCCTATGGTGTGTGTGTCTTTGACTGTGGTATTTGTGTGCCTGTGATTGTGTGTGACTGTGTTTGTGATGATCTGTGAATATGGGGTATGTTAGGCTGTAGGCTGTGTGTGGTGCAAGCACACACATGTGCAAATGTGCACAGCGGAGGATGTTGTTCTCTGACTTACTCCTTTAAGAGAGACCTCATTCTGAACTTGAAGCTCCCTGTTTTAGCCTAGCCCAGTCAGCCAGTGAATTCCCAAAATTCTCTTGTCTCTGCTCTTCCAAAGCTGTGGTTATAGGCACAGGCAGCTATGTCCTGTTTTCTGTACGTGGTTGCTGTAGATTTGAATTCAGGTCCTCATACCCACTGAGCTATCTCTCTAGTCCTAAAACTGGGTTGATTGAATTGAGAAAACAATAGCTTCCCTATAAATCCCTTCCACTAAACACTGTTTCTATTGGGTCACCTGTCTACCCCAGGCTACTTCAGACTCTGTTAGCTCTCCTGCACCAAATCTGAAACACCTTTACCCTAGAAGGAATGAAAATGAGGCTGGTGACCTGGAATGTCTGGGACAGTATCCTACCTGATGAATCCTTGTCCCACTAGCTGGTTACACAGACTGAACAGCTGCTAAGTCATGCCTCTCATTTGAAGAGTGTTTCCTATGCAAGCCTAGCGACATTGCTGACACTCGTGCTCAGGATGAGTTCTCTCCCCACCCATTCCCACAGCTCTTTTCCTCCAGGTCTAATTGTTCTCAAAACCTCATTTCAATACTAGGATCCTTGAGCCCCTCTCTGTGGTTCTTGGGGGCTGCCTGGTCAGGAAAGTCCAGGCATGTTCAGCATCACATGTCCTAAGCAAGTGTGAGACACAGTTCACATCATTCTGTGGTAGACACTTTGTAGAAATGTAGCTGTCAGACCCTTGGGCAATCTTTTCCCTCTGCCCGTCTTGTCTTCCAGGGAAGGCCAAGTGCATGCCCTGGGCCACTAGAAGCCATCACACAATCACGAGGAAAGGCTGCAGTAAAGAGACACCCCTATTTCACAGTGAGGGGTGGACGATAACACCTGCAGATACATTTTTGGAAAGGGTGATGGTCTGTCCTTGGCTATGAGATTGCTTCTCAGTGACAATAGCAGAAATGACTCCCAGATGTGCAGTTTCCCAAACCCATCAGCTCCCAGAGACTGGATACATGAATTCATTTTTTTTTTTTTTTTAGAAATCCTTGCTACTTAAACACAATGTTCCTGAGTGGGCTGTTTGTAATCCATAACCCTACATGACACAATCTTAGGACACTGTCCAGAATGCAGGCTTCTTTGGCCATCTGTCCCATTCCATGTACACACATCTCCACAATCACAATACTATGCTTTCTTTTCCCATTCATGGCTTTCTTTGCCTTCCCTGTGCACTCCATGGGGAATGTCCTCATTTCATTCTATGGCAGTAGTAAAACACCACAACCAAAAGCCACGAGGGGAGGAGAGGATCAATTTCATCTTACAGCTACAGTTCATCATGAAGCCAAAGCAGGAACCTGGAGGGAAGAAATGAAGCAGAGAGCATGGAAGAACACCCCACAGCTTTCTCAGCCTGCTTTCTGATATCACCCAGGGCTACCTGCCTGGAGGGGCACCACCCACAGAAAGCTGGGCTCTCTCATGGCAATCATCAATCAAGAAAACGCTACACAGACTTACCTACAGGCCAATCTGATGGAGTCATTTTCCCAACGAGGGGGTGGGGTCCCTCTTCCCAGACAACTCTAGTTTGTATTATGTTAACAGTAAAGCCAATCAGCATAGTGATTAAGTTCCTGCATTTCCATGTCCTCCATCATGTGTCAGAAGTGGCATCCCACCTCATTCCTGTCCTGTGCAAAGGACAGGCTCATTCTTCCCTGCTCCACACATGTTGGGCAAGTTTTAGGGCAGGCTGTCATGTCCTCCCATGTCTTTTGTGCTTTGAGATGATATTGTTCCTTTTTAGAGTCAAAGCATCTAGTCATATCTTTTCATCCACCATGTGTTGATTCACCAGCTAAAGGTGACTGACCTGCTCTGGATTTCAATGTTTGGTGATTACACTACACAATCAGATTTTATGTCTCCAAGGGCAGACTGTAATCCTGGAGTCTAGCATTGGATCTGCATATACTAAGCCCCCAGGAAGTGTTATATAATATTTGTAGCGTTTCAAATCTTTTGCTTACTTCTCTGTGTGTGGTGTGTGTCTTAGTTGGGGTTTTACTGCTGTGAACAGACACCATAACCAAGGCAACGCTTATGAAGACAACATTTACTTGCTGCTTGCTTACAGGTTCAGTTCATCATCATCAAGGCAGGAGCATGGCAGGAGCTGAGAGTTCTACATCTTCATCTGAAGGCTGCTAGGAGAAGACTGGTTTCCAGGCAGCCACTACAAGGGTAATTAAAGCCCACACCCACAGTGACACACCCACTCTAAGGCCACGCCCACTGCAACAGGGCCACATCTCCTAATAGTGCCACTCCCTGAGCCAAGCATAATCAAATTACCACAGTCTTTGTGTGTGTGTGTGCATGAAAGTGTGTGTGTGTATGTGTGCGTGTGCGTGTGTGTGTGTGTGTATGTGTGCGTGTGTGTGTGTGTGTGTGTGTGTGTGTATGTGTGCGTGTGCGTGTGTGTGTGTGTGTGTGTGTGTGTGTATCAGTGATTATCCCTGTGTTGTTACAAAATACCTGTCCAAGGCAACTGAAGAAGATTTTCTCTCCTGGCTCACAGGTCAAAGTCCATCATGACATGGGAGGCATGGGGGAAGGAGTACCAAGTGTGTGATCAGGAGCAGAGAGAGGTAAAGGCCCGTGCCCACTTTACTTTTTCCTTTTTATTCAGTCTAAGACCCCAGCTCAAAGGATTGTCCCACCTACATGCAGGGTGTGTCTTTCCTTCCCAGTTAAGCCTTTCAACAGACATTACAGATACACCCAGAGGTGTGTTCCCATGCTAATCCCAAATACTATTAACTTGACAATAAGGCTCACTATTCCTGTTAGCTAGAAACACTCCAAAGAGAAATGACCAAAAATGAGCCAATGAAGGGAAATTGACCAGTTAAACACAGCAAGGGTTCCTGGCAAATTCGATACCCAGATTTGGTAAGTCATGATTGGTCGGAGCACCAGTGATGTTTCTGCTAGAGAAGGTCAAAGAGTGGCTTGGTATTGATCTTGACTGCATGCCTGCTGTGTACACTCAACCTGGGTCTCATCCCTTCAGAGATTCTGGGGTTGGACTGGCATCCCTGTATCAAGTGTCTTCCTATATTTACCCAGAAGACTGGATTCTGTTTATAGCTAAGAACTACTTCAGACTGAGGGGTTAAAGTGTGCTGACTTAGAGCACTGTCTTTGCAGTTAGGTGGACCTTTGTTTAAAACTGAAACTTTGCCATGTAATCTCAGGTACTCGAGGTAGGAGGATTGCAGCTTTGAGGCCAGCTTGGGTTACCTACCAAGTTTAAGGTTGGCCTAGGCAATTTAAAGAGATCCTGTTTCAAACGAAAAATAGAGAAATGGCTGAGGCTATAACTCAGTGCTTGCTTAACATGTATGAGACCTTAGGCTCAATATTCCCAGTATCACATTAAGACTATTTGGGCCCAGTCAGCAATTAGTTGTATGTTGACCAGATAAATTCCTTTACCTTAGTAATGTTCAACCTCCTGAAGGATAAGTAAATAAAGTGTAGCCTACCACATGATAGATTAATAACACTATTTGCTCTGCAAACACACCACTCCATCCCATGTAATATAAAATGCTTCCTGTTCATTCACATCTCTTTGTTCTTCCATCAGAGACTTTCCCTTACTGTTTAAATCTTTTATCTCAGACTCGCTCTCTATTAGAAACTATCTCTCAGGTTACTTCTGCCTCAGTTGTTTAGAACATATGATTTATGGTGCCTTACTTGGAGATATGATAAAGGGGTGTCTGCTAAAAGCTATGGGAGACATTTTCATGTCAGCAGATAGGACTTAACTCTGGTGTCATCTCTATGCTGTCTAGAGGTGATATGCAGAAGGACTTACAGTAGTTTAATTTAAGTGAACATGAGGTACAGACAAGCAAGGCAATTGCTTTAATTTGCTTAAATGCTTGGCTAAAATGCATTGCCAAATCAGTTTTACTCAACAGAGAGAAAGCTGGACAAACTGTGGTGACGTGAAGGAAGTCTGTCATATGCTGTGACATGTGCATGGTCATTCTACGGTAGCTCCTATCCCTGGGTTCACTTGTCTGCATGTTTCAGGGGCCTTGCTGCTGATGTGAGTGTGACATGTCTTCTGCAGATGATTATGTTTGAACACGTGGTGCCCAGCAAGTGGTGCTGTTTGGAAGACTGGGGTCCTTATGAGTACATTTTTGCTGCATGGAGTAGGTGACTTTGGCAGGCCCGGAGTTTTGGTTGTCCATTTCCATTTCCTGTGAGTTCTCTGCTTCTTGACAACAAACGTAATGTGACTAGCTGCTTTGCAAGTCTTCCACCATGCCTTCCCCACCGCGATGGGCACTTTTCATTCTTAAATCACAAGTCAAACAGGCCCTCCCTTCCCTAAGTTGGTTTTGTCTGCCATTTCCTCAGAGCATCAAGAGTGCAAAGGTCATTGCCTTGTGGTTCCTTCCACAGCAAGACTCCTTCATACCAGCTTCTGCTCCGCCCCTGTGATGGTTTGCATATGTTTGGCTGGCTCAGGGAGTGGCACTATTAGAAGATGTGGCTCTGTTGGAGTAGGTGTGTCACTTTGGGTGTGGGCTTAAGATCCTCATCCTAACTGCTTGGAAGCTGGTATTCTGCTACCAGCCATCTGATGAAGATGTAGAACTCTCAGCTCCTCCTGCTCCAGGCCTGCCTGGATGCGGCCATGCTCCTGCCTTGATGATAATGGACTGAACTCTGAACCTGTAAGCCAGCCCCAATTAAATGGTGTCCTTATAAGAGTTGCCTTAGTCATGGTGTCTGTTCATGGCAGTAAAACCCTGAGACAGCCCCAGTTCCAGGTGAACTTTATAAAAGTGTATAAATAGAGAGAGACAACATTCATTCTCACTTGAGAATTCAGGACAGGCTTTGACCCAGCTGAAATGTCACAGATCCAACTCTCATAAATGGTTTGATCCTGACCCCATCTGATTCTTTTCTATGCCTGACTGTGCTGAGAGCTTTATAGCATTGGTCCTTTGTGCACAGCAGGGGATGATGTGAAATTATAAATCACATCTCCTCTTTAAAACAAAGACGGTTTGAAATATTTCAGGTGCTGAAGGCACAGTGCTGAGTCAGGACCTCTTAGGAAATGGATGCCCCTACAGGCTTCATTCTCAGCTCTCCCTTCAGGACCCAGCAGTGAGGAGGAGTGGAGACCAATTCTTCTGTGGGAGCTTGGAGTGTCTCCATCCTTCTTACCCTCTACCTATGGCCTTTTCCTTCTCCAAACATGAAAGAAGATGGTGGAAGGTTTGATTCTTGATTGGAGGTGAGGGGAAGGTATAGGCTCATTTTAACTCCCTTCTTGCACCCCGTACCAGAAAGTTGAGAAACTGCCCGGCTTGTGAAGGTGCCCTTGTTTGCAAGAAGGTGGGTTACCTGTCAAACCATGGGCATGACAAGAGTAATTTTGATAGGATTATATGGTCCTAGTTACACAAAGTGACCATGTATGGGCCAGAAACTCTGTATATTTGGTTGCCATAGAGCAGATTTTTCATGTCACATACAGATAACCACAAGTGCCTTCCACAGACATGTCATGTCAACTCTTAAACCAGGTGCCCCCTGCTTCTGTCTACCACCATCAGGACCTTCCTATTTAAAGCAAATATAATTTACAATTAGTCCACTCACTTAACTACATCTAGGGCATTGGTATAGAGAAATTGTATTTCATGTGTATGGGTGTTTTTGTCTACATGTGTGTTTTTGTACCACATGTATGCAATTCTCATAGAGGTCAGACGCCGTGGAACTGGAATTGTAGATGGTTGTGGACCACCATCTGAGTTCTGGGTCCACTGCAAGAACAGTGAGAGCTCTTTAACTGTTGAGCTATCTATCCTGCTCATCAACCTCCATTGTCAGTGTCAAAGCCAGGACCTCTGAGGACCTCATCAGGAGGTTTTCCTTCATAAATGGCCTAAAGTGTGACCCTGGAAGCCAGGCCCTGTAGCAAGTAGACTCTTATGAAGCAGCCCCTCAGATTCCTTCATGGTGGATGCTAAGGTAAACACAAACCTGTTCAGATGGTCTTACAATTTTCTTACTTGTATATAATTTCTCCCTGTGGTCTACCAGGACATATAATGAAAACAGGAAATTAATCAGAGTGAGGGCCTTGATGTGGGGACAGGGGATTTTTTTTTTCATGCATATCACAGTGCTGGACAGAGAGTCTGTGTCATACACACAATTATTCATGCACACACTCATTCACTGAGCTATTGTTGATTGCGATGCTGTTTTAGACTAAGGGATTTTTTTTAAAAAATGACTTCATTGGATAAGTATGTCTGGTGTTCCACAAGACTGAACTACCTGCCATCCATCCCAAGGCAACAACAACCCAGTCCTAGAGTGTCTCTGCAATGGGAATTCATGCTCTGGCAGGGATGATAGACTGATCCTCTGAGGGAGTCTGTGGTTCCACTGAACTCTGGATGGTAGGAGCTTGATGGGAAGGCAGAAAGAGGAGGAAAGGGAGCTTTGGTCTGCAGGTAGGAAGCACAAGGTGTGTTTCATGAGAGTTGGGAGCCCCCTGGCTTAACTGTAGAATGTAAGTACTTGTACGGAACAGGTTATATAGTAAAGGCACAGGGATGACCATTTTTTTTGTTATTCTCCAGTTTTACTATCTACATTTTAAAATTGTAAGAGTAATAAATGCTTGTTATAGAAAAATATGTCAAATTAAAAAAACAAAAACAAAACAAAAACCAGAAAAAAATACTACTCTTGATTCCAGAAGCAATTTCTACTGATGTAGTTCTTTACCCTGTATCTTCCTCCTCTGATTGCTTTTGTATAGTCAAATATCTAGTATACATTTATATAATGTACAGTGTATATTAGTCCTCCTTATTTGTTTGTTAATTTAATTTGAGAAAACCCTCAGGTAGCCTAAGCTGACTTCAAACTTGCTACATTGCCAAGGCTGACTTTGAACTCAGGACTCTCCTGTTTCCCCTTTGCAAGTGCTAGGGTTACAGGCATGTACCCTCATCACACCTACATCACATACTAATGTTTTTAGCTTAAGAGTTTTATCAAGCTTCTCTTCTGCTGTTAATATCTCTTGAAGCATTATTTCCTGGATTCGTGCCCCTAATCTCCCTTTCTGTCCAAATGTCTGAGTCATGGATCTATCAGGCTTGCCCCCTGATGGTTTGATATTATAATCTGCCTTGTGATGAACACACACACAGCCATTATCTCTGTTTAAAACATTTCTTTGGGATAGATAGAGTCTCAGAAACAGAATAATGGGACATTCCAAAAACAGTGGTAATAATTACTGCTAAAATCCATAGATACACATAAATTGAGTATTTTGAAAACTTTGGCTAACTTGCAAGGTAGATTAAAACTGTGTCTGGAAGCCTGTTACAGCTGTCTCCTGAGAGGCTCTACCAGTGCCTGACAAATACAGAGGTGGAGGCTTGCAGCCAGCCATTAGACTGAGCACAGGGTCTCCAATGGAGGAGCTAGAGAAAAGACCCAAGGAGTTGAAGGGTTTGCAGCCACATAGGAGGAACAACAACAATATGAACTTACCAGTATCCTCAGAGCTCCCAGGGATTAAACCACTAACCAAAGAGTACACATGGTGGGAGTCATGGCTCCAGCTGCATATGTAGCAGAGGATGGTCTAGTTGGTCATCAATGGGAGGAGAGGCCCTTGGTCCTGTGAAGGCTCTGTGCCCCAATGTAGGGGAATTCTAGGGCCAGGAAGTGGGAGTGGGTGGGTGGGTGAGCAGGGGGAGGGGAAAGGGGATAGGGGATTTTCTGACGGGAAACCAGGAAAGGGGATAACATTTGAAATGTAAATAAAGAAAATAGCTAATAAAAAAAAGCAATATTAAACTTTGTACTATCTAAGAAGAAGAAGAAGAAGAAGAAGAAGAAGAAGAAGAAGAAGAAGAAGAAGAAGAAGAAGAAGAAGAAGAAGAAGAAGAAGACGCAGAAGCAGAAGCAGCAGCAGCAGCTGTGTCTGCCCTGTGAAAAGGGTTTCATCCCTAGGCATGTTGGTCTTTATAGCTAAGGTTTCCAGCCCATTCTGAAAGCTTGCCCCTAATGCAGGTACTTTCCTGGCTTCACCTGAGTCCTGCTTGGATCCTCACAATGCTGCAAGCAAGGAAAGCAAGGCTGAGGAGTGGTTTAATGAGGGTCACACAGCTGTAGAGTCCCCTGTGGCTCTTCAGCTCTGTCTGCTCTACTATGTGGGTGCTTCACAAGACCATTAACAGAACTGAGAGAAACTGGGGGAGGAGCAAGGGAGAAAGAAGAGAAGGAAGAAGAAGAGGAGGAACTGAAAAGGCTGAGGGAGAGTCCTTTGAGATATATCCTTGTTTATTGTGCTTGGTGGGGTAGATTTTGAGGCCCAGGAAAAAACGCCATAGCATGGGTGTGTGACAGGCAGCTCAAAATTCAGGTGTGGCTCCTAAGAAAGTTTGCTGGAATGTGTGGGAGAGGCTGGGAAGGCGCATGGGACAGCGCAAGGAGGCCGAGACATGAGATGGGAAATCTCAGAGCACAGACTGGGGTAGCCTGGGATGGTCAATGTGACCCAGCTGCTAGGGCCAGTGAGAACATCAGGGCTGGTGTTTCTAGCTGGGCAGGGAGACAGTCCTGATGACAGGGCAGGCCTTTAGCACTGAACCACACCAGAAAGGTCGGCAGGTCCCCACAGCTCTGCAGAAGCAGCTTGGATGATGAACACCGAGCTGGTCACTGAACTCAATGACCAAGGAGATCTCCAGAGCCCCTGACAGGGGTGAGTGAGCAGGCTGGTACTGAGGACAGGAGGCCTATTTCACAGGAAGTGGGACATATGGGCATTTGGAGAAAAATAAGACAAGAAATCCTCTGCGGCTCAAATCAGTTCACTCTGCTCTGCCAGTCTGAGTTTCAGGCTTCCAACCACTGCCCAGGGTTGAGGCTCTGGCTGTAGCCTCGCTTTACTCTTCCTTCTTCTTCCTCCATGCCCGTGTGTCTTATACAATAAGGAAGAACCCCGACAAATCAATGGGCAATTCTGCCCTGGCTGAGTGGGGCCAAGCTACAGCTTCTGAGAGTAGAGCAATGGAAGGTGACGTGGAGCCTTTCGGGAGTCAGGGAAGGTTTGGATCATGGAAACTAAGAGGCTTACTAGTGGAGGATGTGAGGACTTAGTTCAGTATTGTTGGAAATTATGGGATGTAGTAGAACACCTTACAGGAGGGCTGAGAGCAGATGAAGTTCACGGAAGGCCAGAGGGTCAAAGATTGCTACAGGGCAGCAGGCAATGGCACCTTGGGGCCCTGGTGGGTTAGACAGGGGGATGGTCCAAAGTGGTAAGCAGCTTCTATAGACATGAGAGTTCGAAGCGAGCAAGAAGAAGATGGTTAGGGAAGGGATGCCCAAAGATGGAGGTCTGAGAAGGAACAGTATAGAATCGTGAAGTGCCCTGTGGTCTGCCTCTACTGGTGATGGCTGGAAACAGACAGGGAAAAACATTACAAAGCTGGGGTTGAGGGAATGACGGCAGGTGAGCTGCTTACCACAGCTGTGACCTTCTGTCTGTGGGAAGGTTGGGGAGACAGGAGCTAGGAGAGCTGGCTTAAGCTAAACCTGTTTTCCCACTCTGGCATGCTTGCTCAGAAACTATGGCTCCTCTTTAGAAAAGAAATGCCACATTTCTGAACCCTTGCACGCAGCAGTCTAGGGGCTTTGACACAAAGTATGTATGGAAGCCTTGAAATGACCCACCCAGGCCCTTATGTTACAGGTGTTGGACCAATTTGTGAATTAAACAGAGGTTAGTTGTGTTAAAGGTGTCAAGATGATTCTAAAATCTACAGTTAAATGGGAAGTAGGAACAATAGTTGAGTGAGTGAATTAATGAATGAATAAATGAATGAAATAACCAAATACCCACATTGTTAGAGAATGGAGTGTGGAGACACGTGTTCCTCTGTACTTTCAGGTACCTCGGCACAGGTGTGGTGGGGGATTTACAACCTAATTCACAAGACCAGAGCTGTCTTACAGTTGCAGACAATGCTTGAGGATGCAGAGAGGTTAGCTGGATGGGAGCCCTACACCAGCATAGGCTAGGACAGCAGCTCTTTAGGGTGTCAGTCCTACCTCCGCCCTCAGTTTTCCTTTTTTTGTTGTTTTTTTTGTTTTTTGTTTTATTTTTTCGAGACAAGGTTTCTCTGTTTAGCCCTGGCTGTCCTGGAACTCACTTTGTAGACCAGGCTGGCCTCAAACTCAGAAATCCACCTGCCTCTGCTTCCCAAGTGCTGGAATTAAAGGCGTGCACCATTACCGCCCGGCTCAGTTTTCCTAACAATGCAAGAGAGTTTCAAAAACCTGGAAGAAGCCAGCCCCTAGGAAATTCCTTGACCTCACAGTGTGCTGTAGGATGTCTGGAGAGGCACAAGATGGGGTGTTCTCCCCTCAAGTTGTCAGTTTCACCCTCCAGGCCACTAACATGGCCTGAAGTACTAACTCAGGAGAGAAGGTGATTTTAGGAATCTGTTCTAAAAATTGCTTGATTTTCTCTGAGAGTTTGCACTGAGATGACAAGTCATCACTAGTTTCCTTAGTCACATATGTATGTGTATCTGCACATGCATGTGTATGTATGTATGTATGTAT
>JADRCD010196865.1:0-28359 GCA_019843815.1 Montemys delectorum | reverse complement strand
GTGTGTGTGTGTGTGTGTGTGTGTGTGTGTGTGTGTGTATATGTGTGTGTATTCTGGTAACCAAACCTGGGTCTTTTGCAAAAGCAATGTTCTTAACCACTAAGCCACCTTTCCAGCCTGTCTCTGCAGATCTTAAGCTCTGAATCAAGTGGAAGGCTTTATTCACTGTCTACTGCGTTCCTTCATTTTAGCCTTCATGTCATGTTCTTTTCCTCCCTGACATCTCTGAATCCACCACAGAGTACCTGAATGCTATTCCTTGTGGAGCCCCCTTCCCCCCATTTCCTTCCCTCATAAGCTCATTTATTTCTCAGTATCTTTATTATGACACAATATACTGTCTTATTATAGTTTGTAATCCTCCTTCCTGCATTAGATTATAAACTGTGTGGTTTAAGCCTGTTTCCAACACCCTTAAACTCTCACCAGGACTCAGCAAAATCCTGCATGGAAATCAGACAAGTAGGTACAAAAGTGTATTTAAAAGGAGAGGGCCAGATACTTCCCTATCAGTATGGAGGAAAATGGGGAAAGATTGAGAGTAGCCTGGGCTACAAACAGAGTCAGTTTAGGAGAGAAGCCAGGGGAGGGGAAAAATACAGAAGGGGGAGGGGATAAATATCTCCAGATCTTTTCATTCAGGGTCATTTCAGATCTTAAATTCTCTACTGAACACATCACTAGTTGAAAAGCTGGTTTCTTCTTGATCCTAAGAGGGTTATTGTGCTTATGTTTTTTTTTTTTGTTGTTGTTTTTTGTTTTCATTCAAGAGAGAAGATATCAGGAGCTATATTTTCCTTTTCTTTTTCTTTTTTTTTTTTTGATTTATTTATTATAATATGTAAGTATACTGTAGCTGTCTTCAGACACACCAGAAGAGGACGTCAGATCTCATTATGGATGGTTGTGAGCCACCATGTGGTTGCTGGGATTTGAACTCAGGACCTTCGGAAGAGCAGTCAGTGCTCTTAACCGCTGAGCCATCTCTCCAGCCTTGTATATTTTCCTTTTCTAAAACCAAAATAAAACAAAATTTTTAAAAGCCATAAAGAAATGAAAAAAAAAAAAAAAAAAAAAAAACAAAGAAATCCAGAGAGGATTTTAAGAAACAAAATGGATTCGGTTCCACTCTTGTGAATAGAGGTCCCTTTAAGAGGAACCACACTGAGTAAATGAGAGGGGGAGGGATTATGGCTTTAATTTTTAAAGCTCGTCTTTGGGCACCAAGCTTCCTGTAAGAGGGGCCTGGAAAAGCGTGGACATGTGCATCCTTCTAGTGCAGAAGGAAAGAACTGTTGTGACTTCCTTCTTTTTCCTTAACACGATGCACGAGTGCTCATCTGACTCTGCACTTATTTGACTTGATTTCTTCTATCTTAAGGCAATGTGCTAGAGGAGCGTGTGTGTGTGTGTGTGTGTGTGTGTGTGTGTGTGTGTGTGTGTGCACCTGCTATTGAGAACCTGGAAAGCCATTGACAAAGATAAAATGTATAAGATTGAAAAACATGAAGAATAATAGAATCAATGAAGGACGGATTTGCTTGCTTCTTTGGTATTTTCCTTAGTTGAGGCAGGGTGTTACTATGGAGTTTTCAGGATTGACAGTTGTCCTGTCTCAGCCTCTAGGGTGCTGGGATTACAAATGTGTGCCACCATGCCTGGCTAAGAGAGACATTTCTTTGGCCTCTAAAACAACTGTCCGCAAGAAATGACGTGTGGCTGAATGCAGAAAAAAGAAACATGAGGTTTTGTTTTTATAACATTATAGTCATTTAAGTTATGTATTATTTATTACTATTATATGTCCATGTGTGTAGCTGTGTGTGCATGTGTGAAGGGGAGGGGGTTTGATATACCAAGGCATGTGTATGGAGAGCAGGAGACAACTCCGTAGCTTTGGTTCTCACCTTTCACCCGAAGTAGTTTGTGAGGGTAGAACTCATATTCCCCAGTTCACATGTAAAGCCTGCAAGCATCCTTACCCAGCGGGCGGTCCCTTCAGCCCCAGCTATCATTCTGTTGGCGTCTCCTTTCACTTCCGGTGATTTAACACAGTTATTGTTTCCTAGTTCTTTTGTTTTAATGAAGACAGTAGTGAAAGAATTCGAATCTTTGAGTTGGAACTGAGAATTCAACTTGACAAATGACTTTGAAAAATGAAAACACAACACAACCAAATAACTTAAAATATTTAATGGAGTATATACTCAACAACTGGGTTTCCAGTCTGCAGAGTTCAGGAACCTAGCACAGATAGGCAAAATGAGCACACAACTTGCTGTCTGAATTTTTTTTTTTTTCAATTTCTAAACATCACTTTTTTTTTAACAATAAAAAGATGTTTTGACAATCATTATAGGACAAAAACTTAATTTTTTTTTTTTTTTTCAGTTAGACAAGTTCTACAAACCTCCATCCCTTTATTCCTCCTCCCAGTGAACTTCCAAAGTTTACGATCTGGAGAAAGAATTGTATCTATACTCAGCAACTGGGCTCACCATAGGGAAGACACTAAACAAAACATTCTCCAAGGCTCCAAATCTCCCTCCATTTATAGCCAGAGTTTACAGCCTATGTTCATCTCCCATTTCCTCTATGGAGCTGTCCCTGTCAAGAGATTCTCAGCACCTGGCCCCTGAGAGGGTGTTCTGAGAGCTCTGCTGAATGGCTGTGTCACAAGGAGCATCTTTTCACCATTAATCACCCTCTCTCGCTCAGAGAAAGGCCCCGTGGTCTCCAGGGTAATCAGCTGTCTAGTTCCCTGAGATCCTTGACTCCCTAAGGGAGAAGATTTGAGGAGAGAAAGGAAGAAAAGGATTTTTCCACCATTAAAAGCAAGGGTGAGGGCTGGCCAGCTAGTGCAGTAAAGTGCCTGCTTTGTAAGCCTGAGGACCTGAATTCAGACCCCTCAGAATCCACAGCCTTTGCCCTCAGGGCCCGAGAGGCAGAAACAGGAGGATCCTGAGACTCTCTGGCCCTGAAATCAAGGCAGATCTGAAAATGATTCAGTGTGAGAGACTGCCTCAGAAAGTATTCTGAAAAGCAGAGGACCTCTGGGCTCTACACACACACACACACACACACACACACACACACACACACACACAGGAAAGAAAGGTGCGGTGACATGACACCTAATCGCCAGCCTGTTTCTACATTGTAAGTTCCAGCCCAGCCAAATGAGCCCAACAAAACCTTCTCTTAGGTCGGAGGATGGGAGGGAAGTCGGGTAGAGAGAGATTCAAACTGGAAAACCAAACCAAACAAAATTTTAAATCAAAAACAAGAAAGCAAAAAATAAAAATGAAGAGGCATTGAGGAGGCATGCAAACAGATAGAAAGTACACGAGGGAGGACAGTTAGCGGTTGTGGAGGCTTCGTGGTATTGCCTACTGAGATACCGCAAAACACACATCCTTGTTCTTACCCCCATCACAATGCATGTAGATGTGGATGGCACTTAGAACCCCAGCACATGGACCCAAAGGCAGGAAGATCAGGAATTCTTGTCCATCCTGGGCTATACACTGGGATTCTGCCTTAAAAATAGAGCTAGTGAGATGGTTTAGTGGGTCAAAGTGTTTGCCTCCTGGCCCAATGACCTGCGTCTGATCTCTAGATTCCATGTGGTGGAAGAAAAGAGAACCAAGTGTCAGAAGTTGTCCTCTGATCTCCACAAGTGCCCTGTGGCACACATACATACATGGGCATGCACTGCACATGTGTGTATGTTTGTGTTTGTGTGTGTATGTGTGTGTATGCAAGCATGTACCCCAAGTGTGTGTGTCTGTATGTGTCTGCATACATGTGCCCCAAATGCATGTGTGCCTGTGTGTGTGTGTGTGTGTGTGTGTGTGTGTGTATGTATGTATGTGCCTCAAGTGTGTATATGTGTGTCTATGGGTGTATGCTGAGCTACAATGTACATGTTGAGGTCAAATGCACACTTCTGAGTTGGTTCTCTTTTTGCACTGTGGGCCCTGGGATTGAACTCATGTCATTAGGGTTAGCAGCAGGCACCTTAACCTTCTGAACCGTCTTGCCAGCCCTTACATCTTCTTTCCCATGCTAACTGTTCCCATCCTACCCTCCAGCAAACACATACAACCCCTCCCCAAACACAGATGTCTGCATTTTGTTCCCTCAACATAAATTTCCAGTAAAATAAAATCTTCATTGAAAATTATAAACATATATGTAGGTAAAGGCCTACACTCTACACACTTAGATAATATTTTCAAACACTCCAAAACCCTGAACTGTGAAATAGCCAACTAAGTATTTCCCTTTCAATTAGCTTTACCATAAGTGTAACAGTGTTATGCTAGATCTAACGTTAAAAATAACTCTGCCCAACTACACATTTAGGTGTTTTTCTTTCATTCTACAGTGGAGGATTCTACCTAGAGAAGTTCAGCTGGAGTGGGCGGGAAGAAGGGGAAAACAGACATTTTCACCAAGAAATGAAGGCAGGACATTTCCCAGGAAAACAAAGGGCAAAAGCACTTCTCCTAGCCCAAAGATCCCAGCCAGCATTTTGATCAAGAGAATCAACTTTTGAGATGCAGTGATGCATCTGAGAAATGTTCTGGGAGACATAACATGGACGGTGGAAGCAAATATTAGCAGGTTTACCAGGCTGTAATCACTGCCCGTATCCATGGTGCTAGGGTTCAAATTAACATGGTTATTTTCCTTGTGTTGCCAAATTTAACATTGGGGAATTTTGGTTGTGGGCCTATTATCATTAGGCAAACACACATACTGATGTTGAAGAGAATTTTTAGATAATTGCACAGCATTTACAAAAATAGATTTGGGGATTTAAGCATATACTCAAATACCCATGCCCCCAGATAAATACAAGTCTCCTGTCACCTTTGGTAAATGTTGATGCAGGGAAAAATTTCTGATTCTGCATGCAATCTAAATACCATGGCTACCCACTTTTCAGTGTATCTCCTTCTCTTTCTTCCCCCTTTCTCTCTTTCTCTACAGCTCCATCTGATTCTCAGTCAGATGGCCCCAACTATCTGTTACTATGGATGACTTTAAGAGGCATCCTTTTGATGTGGATCTAGAGGGAAGGGGCAGTTGGGAGGGACTGGGAAGAGTAGGGGAAGGGGAAAACATAGTCAGAAAGCAGAAAATGAAACCATAATCAGAATATATATTTTGAAAGACAAAATTTCAATAATAGAAAATAAAGGAGGGATACTTTTGTAAGATCCAGAAAATCGTTCTGCCTCCATTTCAGCCTTGACCAGACTCTCACAGAGGTGGAGAGACTCATGAAAGTGGTTTACTCTCCACGTCAACACATCAAGAAATACTCAGCCCATTCCTGGGAAGTCAAAGGCCACCTAGACAGAACTAATCCAGCCTGTGTGGGTAGGAACAATGGATCTCACTTCTTAAGATTTATTTATTTATTTTATGCATATGAATACACACTGTAGCTGTACAGATAGTTGTGAGACTTTATCTGGTTGTTGAGAATTGACTTTTTAAGACCTCTGCTCTCTCCGGTCTGCCCTGCTCGCTCAGTCCCTGCTGGCTCTGGCCCAAAGATTTATTTATTACTATAAATAAGTACACTGTAGCTGTCTTCAGACAGCACCAGAAGAGAGCATCAGATCTCATTATGGGTGGTTGTGACCCACCATGTGGTTGTTGGAATTTGAACTCAGGACCTTTGGAAGAGCAGTCGGTGCTCTTTACCTGCTGAGCCATCTCACCAGCCTTGAATCTCACTTCTTAAGCTAAGGAGTGAGACCAGGACAGAAGTCATGGTGAAATCTATTTTAGAAAGTACCAAGTTAATGAATCAGGGAAATATTTTAAAATCTTCAGACCAAAGCTGGTTATTCATGCCTGAAGTTCCAGCTCTTGGGAAACCAAGGCAAGAGGGCTATGAGCCCTGGGCTAAGAAACAAGACCTCAAAAACAAAAACAAGAGCCAGGAGTGGTTGTGCAAGCCTTTAATCCTAGCAGTGCAGAGGCAGAAAGGCAGAGAGGCAGAGAGGCAGAGAGGCAGAGAGGCAGAGAGGCAGAGAGGCAGAGAGGCAGAGGCAGAGAGAAAGGCAGAGAGGCAGAGAGGCAGAGGCAGAGAGGCAGAGTGGCAGAGGCAGGGAGATCTCTGTGAGGTTGGAGGTCAGGTCAGTCTGCAAATGAGTTTTTCCAGGACAGCTAGTGGTATGCAGAAAGATCCCCATCTCAAACAACAACAGCCAATCTAGGCTGTGAAGTATAGGTCAGACACTAGACTGCTTATCCCCAGTACTCCATAAACTAGCAAAGCAGTGTTGCATATGATTGTAATCCCAGCACTTGGTGGAGTAGAGACAGGATCATCAGAAGTTCAAGCATGCCCTTGGCTACTCTGTTAATTCAAGGCCAGCCTGGGATATTTGAGACTCTGTTTTGAAAACAAAACAAACTAGAAGCTGGAGAGATAGATGACTGAGTGTAGGAAGGATGCCTGCCTACTGCGATTCTTGAAGACCCAAGTTCGGATGCCACACCCACCTGGCAACTAACAACTCACTTCCTGTAATTCCAGCTCCAGGGGAGCAAACTGCCTCTTCTGGCCCATTCAAGGTAAGCTGTACACGTGGCACAGACACACTTGTGTACACATAAATAGAAATAAAACTCTAAGAAAGTCAAAACAAAAATTCTAACCATGAAAAAATAAAAACAAGAATAAAACTACACACACACACACACACACACACACAGAGATATATATGTATATATGTATATATATATACACACACACACACAAATCTTAACATTGGAAACTCTGTAACTCAGTAGGCTAGATGACCCTGCCAGTAACTCAAGAAGGTGTTTTATGGTGGGAGAGCTCTGAGGATAAAGATACCTGATAACCTGAGTTTGATCTTTGGAACCTATAGAAGGTGGAAGAAAACTCCACAAATATGCCTTTTGATCTGCATACTTGTGGTTGCATATGTACTGGGGCACACACACACACACACACACATACACACACACAGCCACTAATATACAAAAGAGAAGCCAGGTGTTCCAAGATTATTTACGAAAGCAATGTACCCTTACTCTTATCTCATACAGAAAGGCCAAGGTCTTGGAATGATAACAAGAGCCTTTACTGTAATCTCTGATGCTCTGAGAGCAGGTTTCTTGGGGTAACTGAATTTTCCAGTTACCAAGCCACCATTTTTTTATTTTCTACCCTTGCTTGTATCATTATCCAGAGCAGTAAATCTCATTTCATATTTATTGCAGATGTAGAATTTAAAGGAATCGGAATTACTTTTTAAAGTTTACATCATCTTATCAGGCTGTCTGGTTTGATTTGCAATTTTCTCTAAAGTGGAAAGGAAGGCTTAGGGGGGGAAAAATTACTGCTAAGGCTTTCCAGTAATCAGAGATGTGCTGACTCCTGCAGAAGTCAACGATCAGGAGGGAAAGCGGACATAAAGCAGGTTAGCTGACACTATCGAGATGACAGTCCAGATGGGGGAGCACAGTACCTATTCGGGGAGAGTGAGCTCAGAAAGACGGTGAAATTCGCTTAATTACTTGAACACAATATTCTTTTTTCCAGATTATCTCCCCAAAGCTGTTCCTTTGGTCGCCCAGCTTTCTGCTCAAATGTGACCTTCTCAAGGAGGTCGTGCCTGACCATTTCTCTTAAAAGAGCAACCTGCTCCCACCCCTACCCCAGCAACAATGCCCTATGTCCCATTAATGTGTGGACCACATAGAGTACTGTATGACTCTGTAAGTCCTTGTTCCAGAACCAACTCGTCAGCCTTGTCCCTTAACACCCTTGCTTCCAGATACCACAGATTTTGATTCTTCAGACTCCTCTCTAAACATAGAGGGCATTATCATTATTATTATTATTATTATTATTATTATTATTATTATCTCCAAATGACAAAAAAAATCAGAAAGAAAAAAATGCTGTGTCCTTGATACATATTTTAAAATGTACAATCTTTCAATCTAATTTTAGCATATTTTAAAGATTCAATCTAAGTAGTAGTCCCTTGACATTAAACATGTCCTACTGAATAAGATCACACATGAGAAATGCAAAGCCTAGGTAGGAGTGAGGGCTCATGGAGGGTCGGGGGAGCACTTGCTGGTAAAGCCTGAGGAGTGGAGTTCAATCCCCAAAACTGGCATACAAAAGCTAGATGTGGGATCCAAAGCACTCCTAAGGAGAGACAGCGGAACTGGTGGAAACTCAAGGGCTAGGAAACAAGAGGGATCCTGCCTCAGAAGGGTAAAGGGGGACCTATTCCTGTTAATTGTCCTCTGACCTTCATGTGCACACAGTGGCTCATGAATGCCCATACATCTCACACACACACATACACACACACACACACACACACAAAATCATGTGATGGTAGCAGACATGGTGGCACATATCTGTAATCTCAGTGTATTACTAACTAGTTCAAGGCCATCCTGGACTACATAACCAGCCCTCAACTGATAGAGAAGAGGGGAGGGGTAGGAGAGCAAAGCAAGCAATGCTTGAGGAAGTGATCATGGATGGCTAGCTGACCTAGAGGTAGGGGAGGGGTGGGGTGTTAAATAATTCTGTACAAGTGATCATAATGCTAACTACCTTGTCTTACCTGTCCGTGAGGGTCACAAACATATGTGCAGCCATACTTAGCACATTCCCAGCAGTCAGCAGATCAAAGGAGGCAGAGGTAGAAAACCGGAAGGCTGGAGCTCTCTGTGGTACTAGAAACTTGTAAGTGGAGAAAGGGGAACAAAAGGGGAACAGCAAATAGCAGAGCTGTGGAGTGTGGAGACCGCTCAGAGAGTAAGGGAACTTGCCAAGATTAACAACCTGAGTTAAATTCCCAGAACCTACATGGTGTAGGAAAGACTCAGTTTCTCAGGTTATCTACTGATACACACACACACACACACACACACACTTGCATCAGCACAAACACATACACCCAATAAATATATTTTAAGAAATCATTTACTCTTTAAAAAAAAAAATCAAAGCAAGCAAGAAAGCAAATAAAAACCCAACAACAAACAACAACAACAACAAAATCAAACATTGGGCTGGAGAGGTGGTTTAATTAAGAGCATATACTGCTCTCGCCAAGGACCTGAGTTTGATTCCCAGCACTCACCTCAGGAGGATCACACCATCCGCAGCTCCTGGGAATCGAAAACCTCTGGCACAGGCACTCACATTCACAGGCCCAGACGCATAATTAAAAATAATAAAAATAAATATTAAGAAAACAAAACAGTGGGCCAGGTGGTGGTGGCCTGTGCCTTTAATCCCAGCACTTGGGAGGCAGAGGCAGGCAGATTTCTGAGTTCGAGTTCGAGGCCAGCCTGGTCTACAGAGTGAGTTCTAGGACAGCCAGGGCTACACAGAGAAACCCTGTCTTGAAAAAACAAAAAGAAAACGAAACAGTAAAAAGGGAAGGAAGAATAAAAATTAAGGCTGAATCTACTACTGCTATCAACCTGTAGCCAAAGCAGGGAATTCCCCAGGTGGAATCAGGTGGTTTTAGTTAAATTTTATGCGTATGAATGTTTTGTGTGCATGGATACATGCATCACCTGTGTGCCCGGTGTTCGGAGGAGGCCAGATCTTTTGGAGCTGGAGTTACAGGTGGTTTTGAGCTGCCCTATGGATGCCAAGAACCAAACCCAGGTCTTCGTTAAGAGCAGCTGATACTCTTAAGTAGAGAGCCATCCCTCTGGACCTAGAACCAGAGGTTCTAGGCTAGCCTCTCACCACTAAAATCCAACGTGAACCATCCTTCCTTCCATCTGCACTGACTTGCCGTTCTTTCTAAAACAGAGAGCTTCAGGAGGTATGGGCATAGGGAGGAGACCAGTACTGAAAATATTCACATTGTTGCATTGAGAAAAACATGTCTGTAAAGCACACTCCCTGACATCACAGGCCACCCTCACTGTGGCAGGACGCACTGCTCACCCTCCTCTGGGAAAAGTTAACCAAGGTCTGCTTCCAGTGGAGGCTCTAACTGAGCCGGCAGCTTTCCCATCACAGGAAAGCCGTGGTCTTTTCCCTGCCCCTCAGTAGATTCCACTCTTACGAAGAACTTTTAGGACAAGTCTATATCCTGCTCAAGAATCTTCAGGCAATACACCACACAACTCAAGGACTGGGTCCGTTTCACAACCGTCCTTGAGTCAATATTCTGACGGCTCTAGCAACTGGTGGTGAGAATTTTGACATGAGAGGAAATCCTCAAGGCTAGGACATGGCTCTCCACCCAGGCTTGACATCTTTGCCTCATTATCCCTGCAAAGCAGCCATAGCAAACCGAAGCTCAAAAGTGTGTGGGGAGCAGGGGGCAGCGGAGAGGCTGGAGGTACATCTCAGTTGGTTGGGATCCTGCCTAGTGTGCACAAAGCCCTGGGTTAGGTTCCAGCACAACATCAAAGTAGTGTGGTGGTACAGCTGAGGTTCAAGGTCCTCCTCCACTGTGCTGTAAGGCCAGCCTGGGCTGCATGAAATCATGTCTACAGAAACAAAATTAAAAATAGCACGACAAAAGAGATGTGTGTGGAGAGGTACTATGTAAATTTGGCAGCATCACAATCTTTTGGGGTTGACCAAGACTCTCGGGTTTCAGACCACTAATAAATAAGCAACCCTTAGGAAGCCTGTGAGTCAGAGAACGGTTTGTGAGTCAGAGCCTGTGACTGCGTTGTTCAGAGGTCTGAGACAGAGAGAACCTGGGAGGGGCATGCCACATGAGCAGCCACTAAATCATGACTCGTTGGAAGGCAAGGGTTTCTTCTGGTGACAACGTATTTCATGTTTGGGGATAGGCATTGCCACATGTTTCAGAGGTAAAAAGTAAAGACAAGGAGAAGTCAAAGAAAGAATGCCTCTCCAACTTGAGGCTTGACTCCACAACCACCATGAGTCATGGTCAACCATGTTAAGTATCTCAGAGGGAATTTTCCGGAGGAATAGATCAATCTCTTGATCAGGGTGTGGGTTTCATGAATGTGTAAAACTTCCTGAGCTCTATGAATTTTCTATATAGAGTGCCCCATACTTTAGAAGTTATATATTTAGCCCCGGAGAGTCATTAAAAATTGTGATAAAGATTAAGTGCAGCTCTTTACAGCTGATGGCTTCTGGTGGGGGTGAGGGGGGTGGGGAAGGACTCAGTTATCTTTAAGGGGCTGGGAACTCAGAGTTTGATCATGTTCCAATGAGTGTATGGGCATACTTGGACTTGACATACATAAATCACAACATATCTTTACATATATTTATATGTATTTCAACATATATTTACATATATAACTCAACACACATACATATATATAACAAAACAATTGGACTTGGTGTGTGTGTGTGTGTGTGTGTATGTATATACACACTCACATACATATATACCTTCTTTTGGAGGGAGGGTGGTTCAAAGGTGGGAGGGTAGACACCACCAGTGGAAAGTGTGACTGGGTACATTGTATGAAATTCCCAAGTAAGTAATAAAAATATTATGTTGGGGAAAAATATGAACCTAGAATGATTATCTTAAATTTGGAGGGCTTGCCTAGAATGCATGGAGTCCTTGCTGGGTTTTATCCCAGCAGTGTGCTGAGTGTTTATCCCAGCAGTGTGCTGAGTGTGAGCCTGACATCCCAGCACTGAGGCAGAAATCAGCACTGAACTTCAAGGTCACCTTGAGCTACACAGAGACTCTGAGGCCAGCCTGGGACACGGGTGAGACCCTTTCTCAAAAAAACAAACAACAAACAAAAAGTCTATTTAAACGTAACCTTGAGGCCTTTGTGCTTAGGAGCACCTGCTGTTCTTACAGAAGAGCCAGGTTCAGTTCGCAGACCCCAATGGGGCAGGCAGGTCACGATCCTGACCCTCTGTATCTCCAGTTCCAGGAGTCTGACCTTCATCTGCATGAGCCAATGAAGTTGAGCTGTTTCCTAAGGTAGGACTGTGATGCTAAAATGACCGAGAGATCTAGTCACTAAAGCTGAGAGAGCTATCTTTTCTTGCTAAATCTTTAAACTGCAGGACAGCCATTACCTGCACCAGGATAATCAGACCACCTCATTGCCCCACGAACTCCCCCTACCCCAAATTCTTTCTGAATCCATTCTGGACCTGCTAAGGTGTCATATGTCCCTGTAACATTCTCAGGAAGGCAACAAGATGTTGCCATCCTTAAAAGTTAATACTGTAGACTTGGCCTACAAAAGGGAAGTGGCTTATGCTGGTTGTCTTTACTTAACAGTATCCTTTTTCCTCTCAAGAGTCACGGTTTGGTTAATAAATGTATCAGTCTAATGGTACAAACATTTAGCTATGCAATGAGCCTGGCTCCTTCAATTTCTCTCCACTCATTTTCCCTCCTATTTGCCAGCACCTTCCAGCAGTTTCTACTGGGTCTCTGTTGCTTGCCTTCTCCCAGACAAGCACTTACATCTTTTAGCCTTCAGGTCCAGTGTCCCTCCTCTGGGAAATCTGGAGCAGCCAACACAGCTCACCGTGCCACCTCGAGAGCTCTTCTTTTGTGTACTGCAGCTCAGGTACAGATTTTGCAGACTGCCAGGTCTGCCCTCCTCCCTCTTCCTCCACTCCATCATAGCATTCTCACCTTGATTTGTTTTGTTTTGTTGAGACAGGGTCTCTCTGTTAGGTAATTCTGGCTGTCCTGTAACTCACTCTGTAGCCCAGGCTGGCCTTGAATTCACATAAATCCCCCTGCCTCTGCCTCCCAGGTGCTAGGATAAAAAGCATTACTACCACTGTCCAGCCATAATAGCATTTCAAAGGACAACTTTTAACATCACTAGCCAGCTAACTTGTTCTATTTACTTTAAAACTCTAAGTCTCCTAATTGCATTTTACCCACTATAGGACATGACTGATTCATAAACCTTGAACCATACAGGGGATTTGAGAAGCAATACTGACTACTGAGATAGCTCAGCAGGTAAAGGCACCTGCCACCCAAGCCTGGACACCCAAAAGTTGTTCTCTGGGCTCTACATGTCTACCACAAACAGACCAGCACACTTACACAAGTAAAAAAAAATTAAAGTTTAAAAAGAAAGACACAAGTCACATCATTTTTTCTTCTTAAAGTCAGAGGCAACAAACCATCTAAAAAGGCAAAAAAGGAGCCTCTTGCTTTTAAATCTTAGTGTTCTCTGAACCAAATGATCAAACAAAACACTCTTTTTAGGCCAATGTCAAACACTTATAACCCCAGATGTTCAGAAGGCCAAGGAAGATCTGAGTTCAAGGCTTGCCTGGGCTAAGGTGACTTTAAGGGCAGGTAAGTCAACAATGAGACTCTTATCTCATAATAATAATAATAATAATAATAATAATAATAATAATAATAATAATAATAATAATAACAATAACAATAATAAAATCCTTAAGTAAAAAATGTAACTCCATGGTTGAATACTTACCTTTACCTGCCTACTAAGTACTTAGAAGGTTTTACAAGGCTTTCTCTAGGCAGGTGGGAAATGAGGCTTTCCCACCTACATCATGGTAGGATAAATTATCCCAACAAACTTTGTTGGCTGAGTCTGTGCTTTTGATGCCTGCACATGCGCCGTTCAAGCATACAAGGCCTCACACTACTCAGTGAGGCTATCCTCACTTAGCAGGAGAGATGGCCTGCCGGCCAGTCCAGAAGAGCCCACAGTCAGTGACTCATCCATGGCTGACCAGGGGACATCAGTGATGCTAGTGGTGACTCAAGCAAGCACTGCACTTGGTTACACTCGAAGAAACCCAACCCCACGCAGCTCAGGAAAGTACTCAGACCACTCCAGATTAAGAAGAGACTGAGAGCCACTGTTTGGTCAGTTTTTAAAAAAATGTAGTGAATACAAATGGCTCAAAGGACTGCAAGGCATGGAGAAAGTCCATGCACTCCCACACAGCAAGGACCACTGAAGACTGAGCCACAGAATGGATGTAACTGTTTCCACAGGGATTACACTGTTATACACACCGGGTAGAATGACTCCACCTCTCAATTCAACCTGCATCCAATTTAGACAGAAGATCTGAAAGGGCCCCATCTTTTAAACTGAAAAAATTAGCTCTGAGCCACGATAAGAATCTAGCTCAGAAAATTCTGTGAAATAAAGATCAAGGCCTGGTCAATCTCGAGGCCCAGTCTTCTAAATTGAGGAACAATTCATTTTCTTCCTTCTATTTTATAGCACAAGTACATTTCTTACAGGTCCTGTCTAAAGTGGACTTTAAGACATTCTAAGCATTGGCTGGGTGGTGGTGGGGGCATGCCTTTGAGGCCAGTAGAGGCAGGCAGGTCTCTCTGAGTTCAAGGCTAGTCTGGTTTACAGAGTGAGTTTCAGGACACCCTGTCTCAGAAAAAAAAAAGGAAGAGAGGAAGAAGGAAAGAAGGAAGGAAGGAAGGAAGGAAGGAGAGAGGGAGGGAAAGAAAGAGAAAGAAAGAGGAAGAGAAAGAAGAGAAAGAAGAGAAAGAAGAGAAAGAAGAGAAAGAAGAGAAAGAAAGAAAGAAAGAAAGAAAGAAAGAAAGAAAGAAAGAAAGAAAGGAAGAAAGGAAGAAAGAAAGAAGGAAAGAAAGAAATGGAGGGAGGGAGAAAGAGAGAAAGTGATTCTAAGCAAAACCATACTATGACCAAACATTTGAGGGGACATCCGAACTTGCTATATGTTTACTTGGCATCTGTGATAAGGTAAACTCCAAACATCCACCTTACAAATGTCCTGTTATGTGGTATCACTTGTTTATTTGGTCTGGACAACAAACATGCCCATTTATCTACATAAAATGACTCAGAGAGGTCAAGGGACTGCTCAAAGTCCCAAAGAGCCTGACACAGGCCAAGGACTAATTGTGTCTAATATTCGTATCTTTCACACCAAAGGCCAACTGTCTAAGAAGGAAAGAGACCTCCTAGCAAACAGTTTTATCTCCTGGATGTGCCATTTCAAGACTGAAAGACGACCAGAGATGGCCAACTAGCAATGAGAAGTTCTATGACACAGTCCAGCTTAAGTGTAGTGAGACAAGTAAATCACTCAAGGCAATATCTCAAAGGCTATGAACATGGATCCTAAGTCAGGGAGGCCTGCATTCATACTAGCTGTTTACCAGCTCTTTGGCACTGGGACAGATTAAGCTCTCTTAGTTTTCTACCCAGAAAATGAAATGTAAAAAGTCCTGGCCTATCTGTCAATCTGACCCAGTTGGTGAAAGAGCAAATGGCAGTATGCATTGATTATCTGAAGGCCCACAAGTGTAATTTATAGAAGTACAGATTCATTTAGTTTATTGACCTAAGGGTACAAAGTTATCATAAAGGAAAACTATGAAATAAATCCCCTCCTGTTTACGGTGTAACTCTTATGTCTACCAATTTACACTTATGTCCATTTATGGAATCCTCTCAGATACTGTCCATTTGTTAGTCGTCTTTTCAAAAACATAGGGATGGCTTAGATGGAAAGGTAGAGAGACTTACGGCTGTAGTATGACAGCTACAAACAATGAAGCACTGCTCTGACTTCACCGATTCAGCTTTACAACATTACAAAGTCCCTAACAGCCTTCGTACGCCACCATGGCATACAGAAGGGGCACACAGACTTTGAGTTGGCAGTAACAACTTTGGGTATGTGTTGACTGAAAAGTGACTTAATTTTATGTAAGCAATGATGTATGAAGACAAGCTAAAACAATGTGAGGTGACCCTCACCATATTGTTCCAACAGCTCGTAGTGAATGACTTATCACTTAAAGGACAAAGGTCATAATTTTAAGTATACTTAAACCAGGAAATCCTCTTCTTGCTTTGCTAAGAATCTAGAAAAACAATCTGAAGAATATACTGATCATGCACCTATCCATAAAATGTTTAGTTTATGCTTACAAAGACGATGACATAAATTTGGTTTCTGTGGTTTTAAAACAAAGTCTTACTGTATAGTTGGGGCTGATCTGGAACTGGCTATGTAAACCAGACTGGGCTCAACTCCTAAGAGATTTGCCTGCCTCTTCCTCCAGTGCTGGGACTATACATTTATAGTACCATGGCCAGGCCCATCCTCTTTGTAATACACATGAAAACTACAAAAATATTGTCAAAAATGACACATTATGAGATGAGCATCTAAAGATGCACTAAAGACACAGGGAGGCATGGTGTCTTCCGTCGATGTCAACCTGAGGTAGTGTCTCCAAACACAGGGGCCCAGCTAACTCAAGTTAACTTCCTGCCCAGTGATCCTCATTCTGATATTGTAGGTCTGTTCTATGATTAATCATCCTTGTACTACCAAGAACAGGGTCACAAATGGCCTTCACTATCTAAGGGTGGAAGAAAGGAGGATGTCATTGGTTTTTAATAAAGCTTTTAAAAAGCATCTTTTCAAAATCCCAAAGAACAAAAGGTCTATGATCTGTTTTCTTTTCGAAAGGCCCTTAAGCATGGGCTTCTTGTATGTTTCTTGTCTCCACATCCCTCAAGGGTGGTTTCCAGACGAAGGCCCAATAACCTATCACTTTGACCTACATGTCTCTGCCAAGACCGTTGTGCACACCCAAGACTCGTGTGTGTTCCCAGCAAGTGAACCCTCACTGACCCTTTATGTGTTTGAAGTTTCTAGTTCCCTCTGTTTGAACCTTAGACGATTCAAACAACTTTGCCATCAGTACTCCCTGTGAGCCCACAAGTTCCCAAAGGAACTCTGTATCTTCAGTACTATAGTATGTAGCAGGATGGCTTATGGATATCAGAAATTGAAGCTCGAAATGTGTTCCTTAAGAGTATCCAGAAGAGGCCAGGTGGTAGTGGTGCACGCCTTTAATCCCAGCACTTGGGAGGCAGAGGCAGGCAGATTTCTGAGTTCCAGGCCAGCCTGGTCTACAGAGTGAGTTCCAGGACAGCCAGGGCTACACAGAGAAACCCTGTCTCGAAAATCCAAAAAAAAAAAAAAAAAAAGAGTATCAAGAAGAAAAAGAAATACAATTTTATGATGGAAGTCTTTTTTTTAAATTCCTGTTTGACAACCTAAGCAATGAAGTTATTAACAAGTTGATTTGAAGCTGCAGTCAGTCAGAACACTAGTGTTAATACTCCACAAATGGTTGAAAAACCTGTTATCGATCCTCACGCTAACAGGAGGCTTACCCCAGAGCAACTCAAAACCAAAATGCAACACCTAAGCAATGCTTTTCTTCACCTAAGTATAATCTAAACAACCAGAAATTACAAATGATACACATTTCTCTGGCTTACCCAAGTCTGCAATCCTGGCAGAAAGCCTGTGACGCAGCTCAGTCCAATTTGTAACACAGGACATTTTACCCTAAAAGATTTAACTCAGCTATGTTCCCAGCACAAAAAATAAACTAGGTAGACAGACAGGGCCCACATGGAAAAGTTTGACTGCAGAGACAAGAGCTACAGCTGGGCTCTGCGTGCTCCCAGGAAGGTAATTAACTCTTTGCAGTTTCAGGTGATGATGCTTTCTAAAACCACTGGCACATTCTCTCCACGAAGCTTAACAAAAGCACCATCATCTGAAATCGAAAAAGATGGGGAAAGGGTCTTTAAACTTTTACATGCAAAATGCAGCTTGCTAAATGTGTAAAAAGAGGAAGAAGTCTCAAAAAAAAAAGAAAAAAAAATCGTTAAGACACGACCAGGGAGAGTCTAGCAACTTGGGTGTTTAGTCCTAAGGTTAAGGGGAACCCAGAAACCTTTAATCACTAAACATGGATATCAGACCCCTCCTCTTCCTTCCTTGCAAGGTGAAGCTCAAATCCTGTTAATACTTAAACCCAAAACTACTAGCCAGGTGTGGAGGTGCATGCCTTTAATTCCAGTATTTGGGAGGCAGAGACAGGTAGATCTCTGTGTTCCAAGCCACCAGGGTGGACATACTGAGCTCTGAGCCAGTCAAGGATGCATGGTGAGACCCTTTCTCAAAATAAATAAATTAAATAAGTAAATAAATAAATAAATAAATAAATAAAATTACTTGCCAAAGTGTGAGTTATTGTGACATAAAAGAAACCTCATAAGCAATCCTAACAGAAAGGAACTTCTGGCAGAAAGGCCTGCAATTACAGAAATATCTCAAAGGTAAAGATGACATATGGGATAGTCACATCCTGTATTGAATAGGGTAATTTAACTATAATCCACATTAAGCCATGCTTCATGGTGCCTGAGTGTAATCTCAGTGGAGACCGGAGGATCAGGAATTCAGGTCCTCCTTAGTTACACAGCAGGTTCAAGGCCAGCCTTGAGCTTCAAGACATCCTGTCTCAAGACAAAACATTAACATGTCAAGGCTTGTTTTAGGATCACAAAGCAAGACCCAACTTACATGTGGAAAAAAAGAAAACTAAACTTGTAAAATAACATTTCTCAAACTTACTGTTAAGTATGAATTCCTAATTTTAAGTCATCTTTTATAAATTAACTTTTTTCTTTAATTTGGGCAGTGTAAACCCTTTTAAATTACACTTCTCTTGAATTAAAAACAAAAGTGGTAATAAATGACCTGCATGTACACATAGCAGCAGACCCTTGGTTTTTTTGTTTTGTTTTGTCAAAATAGCTAAGCCAAACATTAACCAGGAGTTAGCAGGAACTACCCAAGCAGCTCTACTGTGCTGCAGAAATAGGCTCAGCTCAGTTGTCTGGGGAATGGAGGTTAGAGTCACAGGAAACAGCTGGATGCTAGGTCTGAGATATTTGCATACCTCACAGGCCAGACACCACCTGAACTCTAAAACTGCAATTTGAAAAGGCTCTGACTTCAAGTAGCAAAAAAAAAAAAAAAAAAAAGTCTGATAGCAAAGTCAAAGACACTTCTCTTTCATTTATGATGAAGACATCTGAGGTTCTCAGGATAGACCTGAACCGTGGGGAGAGTCCCGTGTTCAAAGTCTTACCATTACGACCAGGGAGGCAGCTTCCAAGGAGTTCCCAAATGATACAGAAATTGGTCAGCAGGAGAGTGAGACCTGCTTTAATATAGTGTTCAAATTCAAGTTTGAAATGAGGGACCTTTTAGAGGAAAGGCTAGATGAAATATGTCATAAAAAAAATGTCACAGTGAGACCCATTATTTTGTAGGAACGCAATGAATGTGACCTCGTGGTGTGAAGGTGTGCCACACATCTGCAATGCCTGCAATCTGGAGCCCAAGGCAAGAAGATGTAGAGTGGGGGGCCAGCCCAAGCTACAGCGAACAAGGGACCATCTCAGAAAACCAGAGAATCAAAACCCAAATGCCTCCAGTCTACTAACAAAAATATATGAATACCATTTGTATTCTTAAACACCTGGCATGGGTCGTGTTTAGTGATGTATTTCTGGATCATTAGTAAGAGTATCAGGAAAAACTTGAAAACCTCAAAATTTGTTTGGAATGACTTAGAACAGTTACTGACTTTAAGCAATTTAAATTGCCTTAATGCCCAGTGTTAACATGTTTACACATACTGCCCCTCCCCCAATCCAGTTAATTTAACTGTAAAAAAGCAGAACTCAAATTTCTGCTTTCAATTTCCAAAGTATCATTTCCTTTATCTCCTACAAACCCCAAACTAACAGCAAGTCTTTGTACATGAGGTATACATTACAACCTCCACTGCAGAGCTCAGAATTTCCCGATATGGAAATCCAGACAATGCCAAGTGCTTCAACTTTTTGAGAAAAGAAGTTCATCAACATACCTGTTGTTGAATTCCAGTTATGGGATTTTTTTTTTATGTAACTCTTGCCAAGATGAAAAACCAGAAAGCTGCAGATCGCTCTGCTGTGATAAGCCTGTTCTTTATGGATATAGGTCACCGGCCCCAGGATTTTCTAAAGGAACAAATCCATGGGGCAAAATAACTGTTTCTCAAAGGAGGGCCAGAGAGGATGGGTCTATCTTCACTTCCCCGGAAGCAGTGACTGGGATCCTTTGGGCAGCGTCCCTTTCGGAAGACGTTACCTGTCTTTATCCTCACGAGATCATTAGCTTGTGAATATGTCCATGCTTTTAACTTGAGTTAAAACAACTGAAAACCTTACTTGGAGTTCCTTCTGACGCCTAATGAACACTCGTCACCTTCATTCCTCTCCCAATGTGTTTGTGTGGCCAGTGTGCAAGTGACATTCGCAGCACAGCCTACAAAACTAAGACCTCTGGGAAAAATATTTTGTAGCTGAACCTCTGTAATCATGACAAGAGATTGATTAAAATGCCAAGATAAGAAACAATTTATTATAGAGAGAAGAAAAATTTCTCATCCAAAATATAGAAATCTGTACAACTTTGCCACAATCAATATACATGAACTGTACAAATTTACACCAGTTCATAATTTACCAAATAAAAGATGACTAACAAAGTTCACAAAATAGATGGTGGTTTGTGGGAAAGACTCTTACCCAATTGAGTACAAGGAAAGTTACAAACCAGACCTCCACTTTCTAAAAATAAGAAGTTTACTCCACTCAGTCTTAGAAAACTACAAGCTAGCAAATGTACAGAGAGCTGGCTGGTGCTAACAACCACAGTTGAGACAGTGTCTTTTTTAAGGGTCTTTTAAAAGCCTGTTGCCATGGCAGATTCTGGTCACTTGCTACTCTCAAAGCCAAAAACACAAGGTCTGACCATTTCCCCCAGGTCATGCGTACTAAGTTTGTCTTTATGTACATTTATACATTTTAAGTGCTAGGTAAAAGTCTCCGTGTAAAATTTCCAGTACTACCATGCTTAAAACATTGAGCTTTCCTATTGAGCTGCCAAAAAAGTTACTGATAACTTTCAAGTGTAATAGTGCAAATTCCCCTGCAAGACTGACTGCAAAAGAGGGTTCTTTGAAATACAGAATTTCCTTAAAGGGACTGGTGTGACAAATTGAGTCTAAGGTCTGGGAGAAACTGAAACCACCCTGCAACTTCACTCCCTAGCAAATAAAGTGATCCTTTACTTGGACTCACAGGCTATTTAAATCACTGAAAGGTACTGTCCAAACTATGGCACTGTCACTTAAAAAAAAAAAAAAAAATTATTACCACTCTATCTTGTGCCAGATCTTCACAGCTGTGACATGGTTTAAATTCCATAATCCATCCCCAAGAGGAGCCCACCCAAAGCAAAAAATCAAATTTATCCATCCATTATAAGATGATGCATCCAATAGACTATATCTTAACCTGATACAGTCATCATATTGTAGTTTTTGGAAGGGCTTGTTCTGCCCAAGAGAAGTTCCTCCTTACAGCTGATTCGGCTGTCTACCATTTGCACGTTGGTGCTGTTTTGAGTGCTACCTCCTGCTGGCGAGGCTTCATACAGCACACAGATGGAGCCATCCTCTCCAATCCTGTAGGACACTTCGTAGGGGTCAACCCAGAGTGTGAGTTCACTTGGGAGAAGCCTGAACAACTCTTGACTGCTCAGTCCAATCCGCTGGGCTGCCTGTCCAATCAGAGGATCCATCTTATGGTTGATGCGAATACAACGGTAACCTGATCCCTTGCACGGCTTTTCTGGGAACCAGTGATGTTTGTAATGCTCTGTGGAAGAGAAGAACAGAGAAACAATGCTTTAGGACGGTAGTTAGGGCAGCCGCCGTACTGTACTGTACTTTCCTCCTGCTGCTGCTAGCTTCTTGGGAGAAGCGAAAATGAAAACCATAAACTTTTACAAATGTCCAGGACCCAATTCGCTGTCGTGAGACAGAATGGTGAAAGCGCAGACAGTGTGGCAAACACTGTCCGGGTACTGACCGGTTGAGCCGCCAAAACAGGAATCCCGCTCGCAGCCCCAGATGGCCAACTAGCTGGATGGCACAGGCGACCGGGCGGGAACCTGTTTACTTTCTCCACCCCAACGGGGTCGCATACAATAGACTTTATGGCTTTGGTGGGGGGTTGGGGGCAAGACAACGCCGCTATGGTCAGTTAACCCCAAAAGGAAGAAAACCAAGAAACCCTAAACCAAGATCTGGGCTGGGTTGTAATTGTACCGGTGACAAATCCGATGATTAATGGGCAAGAGGCACAGGAGGTGCGGAGACCTGGCACGTCCGTCCCGGGCCGGCTCCGAGGCACGGAGACGACAAGACACCCAGGAGCTCAGCTGCCGACCCTCGCAACGGTCGCAGCGACCCGGCAGAGGGACCGACGGGACTCCGGGCCCTGGGTCTTTTGTCCCCCGCGACCGGCCGGTAGCCGTCGGGGCGCAGCTCCGCGTCGCCCCGCTTCGGATCCTTTGTTGTGCGTGTCGCGGCGCCCCGCCGCCCAGCCCCCCCCCCAGCCACGACCGGGACGCGCCCGTTAGTGGCGACCCGCGACGGTCCCCGCGCCCCGCTCACCTGCCAGCAGCTCCTGCAGGCTCTGGCTGAAAGTCTGCAGCTGTCGCTCGCTCGTGAGCCCCTTGGTGCGGAGGAACTTAGAGATGAAGGACACCGCGGCGGCGATCTCGCCTATCATGGTGGCGGCCCGGGTGTAGAAGGGATGCATGGGGGCGGCGGCCGGGGGTGGCCCGGGGCGGCCGGGGCTCGGCCCCGACGGCGAAGCGGCCACCCCGGGCTCTCGCCCAGACCCGACGGCCGAGAGGAAGCGAGGGCGCGAGGCGCGGACGGCTACTGGTTCTAGGGGATTTTTTTTCTTTCCTTTAGAGTAAAAAAGTTATTTTCAAGCCAGGAGGCGGCAGGAGAGACAGAGAGAGACGAGCGATGGCGGCCTGGTCACATCGCTCGGACCTCCCCAGCCGCCTCCGCCTCCAGCTCGGTAGCCTCCGAAGATCCCGAGAGTTGCATTTCCAGCTCCGAGGGGCGAAGAGCTGCCGCCGCCGTGCAGCTCATTTTATAGGGCTGCGGAAAGGAAGTGGCGTACCCGGAGCGTGAGGGCGGACGCCAGCCAATCCGGAGATCGCACCATTGTGACGCAGGCAGATTCGGAGCCGGAGGGGGCGGGAGAAGGGCCACTAGGGGGCGTGCCCAGAGGCCCGGAGGAGAGGGAGGAGCTGACGTAATCTGCTTGTAAACAAATAAACCCCCGAGTGGCAGCCTGAGACGCAAGAGCGGTGGAGGGCGGAGGAAGAAGCGGAGGAGGCGCTTGTGAAAGCTCCGCCCCCGAGCTAGCTCCGCCTCCGGCTCCGGCCAGCGGGGACCCTGCGGTCCACGACCCCGCTCCCGGTCCGAGATCCTAGACTCACTTCCCCTTGTGTGGCCCGAGCCGCAGGGCCGGGGTTCGGTCTCCGCAGCCCCAGCCCCAGTCCCTTGCGTACCCCATGTTTACATCTGACTCCAGCTCCTGTTGACTTGGCTGGCAGCCCTGGCAGGAGGGGCGTGCGGTGGCGGAGTCTGAGGCTCCGCTGTGTGCTGGGAATGGAAGGACCGGCTCGGGCTCCGGCTCCCAGGAGCTATATCCTGAGGGTTAATCGGAGCCAGTGCCCTAGGGGGCTGCAGACACCCGGGAACCGTGGAGACGTGTCTGTAAAAGTTTAATTGTCAAGCAGGTAGTAAGGCCGTTGTGGCTGCTATTTCAGAAGAAAATATTACATAGAATCTGTTGGGGGAGGGGGGAGGAAGAGATGGGCTTTGAAACTTGTAAAAGTCTGCATATGTATTTTAGAAATACACAACCAAATTCGTTTTTCAAGTTCAAGTAATGTCAGGACTTTAGAGTTGTGCGGCTTTTAACACAAACAAAAGATAAAACTTTAAGCTTGTTGAGTGTTAAGCATAGACACCCACATTTACTGGCAAAGACGATTGGAAACAGCCTAGAAAGAAGGAAAGCATGAGCCTGCTAAAACTATTAGGCCCCAAATAGGGTTAACCCAACTCTATTCAAGTAGGAGAAGGGAGAGGGGAATAAAATGAAGTCCAGGCAGGAAGAAGAAGAAAGCAAACAAGAGGCAGAAGCTGAATTCTAGCAGATGGAAATAAATATTTAGTTTAGTTGGTCATCAGATGCAATACACATCACTTGCATATATATATATATATATATATATATATATATGTATATACACACACACACACATATAATATATGTGTAATATATATATTATATATATATGGAGCTAGCCAGTGTAGAGGAGATATGATTGGTTACTGAGATTGATTTGAAAAATCCTTATTAATATACAATACTCAAGTAGTCACACATCTAAAGATACGTTGTTAGAAAGCACTAACTTGTGAAAGTATCGATTTTTTAATAATAAACTGAGTCAAAAAAATAACATCTTTTGTGTGTGTGTGTGCACGTGTGTGTGTGTGCACGTGTGTGTGTGTGTGTGTGTGTGTGTGTGTGTGTGTGTATGTGTGAACTGTCAGAACTTTCTGAAAAACAGAATAGCAGGGGTTTGACTGGAGGCTTATCTTACCGTTTCCGGAAGATGAAGAACCAAAAGTGAGTCCTTGAACTCAGCCTGTAGAGAGGTCTGCATCTCTCTCTGCCACCCACTCCCCATGTGTACAGTCCTTTCCAGTCTGGGTTAGGAAGAGAATAAAACTGTCTCCCTCGCCTGTGACTGTGAATCCCATCCCAGTGACTCAGAGTATAAACAGACTCCTCTACAAAGCAGAAAATAACGAAGCTAACAAAATACTAAAGTTTGAACCTGGACATCTCCTAATCCCTGGTTCTCTCCACAGGCTTTACTGCCTTCCCAGACACCATCAAGACCTCATATGAAAACTTAGTTCAAGGCCTGGGCATAATTAATACACACTCCCAGAACTCCAGAGGCAATGCAGGCAGAGCTCCATGAGTTCAATGTCTGCTAACGCTGCATAGTTGAGTCCTTGCCTCAAAACAAAGCAGTCAGTTCAAGAAACTAAGGGAAGTTTGCCTGCGATTCCATCCTGAGGCCTTGGGATATACCTCTGTTGGTAGAGGTGTTTACCTAGAATTCGGGAAGCCTGGGTCAGCTCCCCAGCAGGCACATGCCTGTCATTCCTGTCACTGAGGTAGTAAAGGCAGCAAAGAGGAGGAATTCAAGGTCACCCTCGACTAAATAGCTTTGGCAAGTCTGAGTATATGTGAGACCCTGAAAACAGCTATGGCATTAAAATCATAGGATCTCTGGCAGAACAAATTCAGGAAACAAACTTTGTGGGTTTTGTGTTTTGTTTTATTTTGTTTAATTGGCAAACATCAGGTTAGCAGTGGGGCTTCGAAGCTCAGGAAATTGTGTCTATAGGGGTAACTACCAAACAATTAACCAGAATCCAAAGGGCTGAGAGTTTTAGTTCCCTCATCAAATGCTTTTAACTACATAGAAAGAGAAAAAAAACATGTATTTGCATAGAGTAAGGGAATGAGTTTCTCTGATCTATAGACTTCTAAGTTGAAAACCATTTTAGTATGTCATATATATGGCATACACACACATGTATATATGTATATATACATATATATCAATCACATATTATCTGTTAGAGATGAGTATTGGCTCAGGACTCCCAAGAGCAAGTTCTCAGTGCAAAGATTTATTTGCCTTAAAGGGACAGAGGGCAGGGAATAGAGACAAAAACAGGAAATAGAGGATGAGGGAGAAGGGGAAGGGAACATGAGAGAGGGAGGAGAGATATTTGCCCAAGAGGGACAAAGGACTGTCTCTGGATAGAGAGGAGACAGATGCAGCCCATAGGAAAATGACAGTTAATAAAGGTAAAGAAGTCTTGTTATGGGATGAGGTGTTTAATTTTATTTGGGCATGTTAATTAGGTGAGCCAAAGGGGGGCTTTTGATTGCTGAACTTCAATACTTTGATAGCTGGACCTTGGTAGTTAGCCTCAGAAGGAGGAAGTGATCAAATAAGGGAATAGGCCTTGGTAGCTAGCTTTAAGACAGAGAATCTGGCAGAATGACAAGACCTGCCAGAGCTAGAGCCCCTTCACTGCATGGAAGGAGAGGTGTGTGTGACAAACAGGAAAGCTATCAATGTTAAAATACGGCGGCATCGTGGTTTAGGGTTGTTATTGTTTTGGATTTTTTAGATGGAAAGGGTGTAGTACAACAGGCTGGCCTTGAACTCAGAAATCTACCTGCCTCTCCCCCTCTAAATGGGTAGGATTAAAAGATTTCACCACCACACCCAGTGGCATCCTCTCAAAGGCTAACCTTAAATTTCCTCACCTTGTTTATTCAAATGCTGTTCACAATAGTCAGTGAATGACGGTGACCTAAATGTCTACCAAGATGTGAATGGATGAAAACAACATCAGCCACCCTCCTCCCAGTACCCCTCACACAGATCCTACCCCATTCTCTCCTTCCCTTCTGAGACTAAGTACATCCTTTCCCACCGAGGCCAAACAAGGTGGTCCAGCTATAGGAATGGGATCCACAGGAATCCAAAGAGATTCAGGGATTCAGGGCCAACACCCTGCTTCTGTTGTTCGGGAACCAGGAAAATGTGGTACTTTTGAGTGGAATACTATTCACCCATGAAAAAAAGAATAAAATTGCCGTAATACATGACAGTGTAGATGGCGCTTTGTGCCTTTCTTGGAGAGAAGTAAGGAAACATCTAATCAATCTAGTAAGGGCCCTGGTGACAAACTGATAAATGATTCCAGCCAAATCTAGTGTGTAAAATAGTGAGTTGAATTCGACTGCTTCCAGAGCATGAGTAAGCAGTTGCCTAGAAGATCACGAGTGACTCAAGGGCAGCTGTGTCATCCAAAGCTCAACCCAGCCTGCCTGATGACTACACAAAACCAAAGCTCTATATATGGAGCTCCTTGCAAGACCAACATCTGAGCTGATCTGCCCTTCACAAGGGTTGTTATTACTGCTCATCTAACCTTGGGGAGGGTATTGAGTAGCTTATATGTCTCAGCTTTATGAGAGGTTAAAGGTTATTTGCTTTCTTAGCCTTGTAAGTTTCATGGACTTCCTGAGTCCCAATGGTCCTCCCACCAGAAGGGAATGTTTCAGATGGGAGGAAATAGCTACACAGCAGATGAAATAAGATGTCATTGTATTAACTGAAATAACTTACAAATAGGCAAATTCTAGACCTGATAGCACAGGCTTGTAGTCCCATCAACTCAGGAAGATGAGGCAGGAGGACTGTCCTAAAGTTGAGGCTAACCTGAGCTACATAGTGAGTTCCAGGCCAGCCTGAGGAAACATACAATACAGTAAGGCATACAATAGTGAGGCTAATGTTTTGACTTGGCAGTCCCCCCTGTCTCAGCCTCCCAGGTACGAGTATTATAGGAATGTACCTAAATGATCAGTTTGGCACAATATTTCTTGATAGATTTGTTCATGAAGGAAAATTGCAGTTATGTCCTGGGGTAGCTCCAAAAGTAGGAAAGCCGGATATATTTGCCTGGTTCCTGTAATCCAGAGCTTCGGAGGCTGAAGCAGGAAGGGAGAATGGCTGTAAGTACAAGTTTAGAAGAATAGAAGAAATAATGATTGCGAACATTTTTATCAGACAGCAATGATAGCCAAGGGCTAGTGGGAAAAGGTACCTGCTGGTAACCCTGATGACCTCAGTTTGATCCCACGTAGTGAGAGGAGAGAACAGACTCCTTCAGTGATGACCTCTGACTTCTGTATTGCTGACTTCTGTATTGCTGCCTGCCCACTCAAATACACACACACACACACACACACACACACACACACACACACACACACACACAAACACAGAGTAATAAAACATTAGAAAAAAATGTCGTGGTGACCTATACATGAGACCCTGAGCCAACAGATCAAACAAAAACAACTAAAAGCATTTAAAAATGGTTGGGGCTGAGGCTGCTGCTTGACTGGCAAACTGATTTGCCCCCCTGTGTATGAAGCCCTGGGTTTGATTCGCCAGTACCTCTTAAACCAGTATGATGATCCACTGTAATACTAACCAGATTAGAGATCAGAATGTAGTCATCTTTAGAAGGCTACTTTCCCAGTTGGAGGCCAGCCTGGGCTAAATGCAACCCTGAGACAAGAAGAAGGGAAAGAAATGAAGGAAGGAGAAGGGATGGGATGGAGAGAAGGGACTAGGGGAAATAACTCAGTGGTAGAATACGTGACTAACACGAAAGGCTCTGGATTCCATCCTTAACAGAGAAAGAAGGAAAAGCATAGCAGTGGCTCTCAAACTTCCTCATGCTGCGACCCTTTAACACAGTTCATCATGTCCTGGTGATCCACATGTTGTGATCATCGAGCTGCTCCAGAAAGACCACACCAGGCCAAACAGTTTCATGAGAGGGAAGGGCAATGTAGCAGTGGAAAGAGAAGCAAGGGAAGAGAGAGGGGAAGAGATTAGAGGGGTCTTCCCTTTTTTTTTTT
>JADRCD010196861.1:0-10043 GCA_019843815.1 Montemys delectorum | reverse complement strand
TTCTCCCTCTCTCCCTCTCTCTCTCTCTCTCTCTCTCTCTCTCTCTCTCTCTCCCCCTCTCTTTTCTGCCACTACCCCGTCTCTCTCTCCCAGTAAAACCTCTTACACATGAAACAGTTTGGGCCTAGTGTGTGTGTATCCAGACGTGATCCACCATTCTAACACATCACTTTGTAACATAGCCTTGGATCCAAATCTCAGTTCACTCACTACCCACTAGAGTATGCAGATAAACACTATACCTACTGCCTCATTTCTTTCCTAAATATTATAATATAACTATAAAATAACTTCTGACTGCAGCCTGTATAAAAACTGGAAGGGTAAAATTTTCTTCTCACTGATCCTGTTACGAAAAAATTACAAAATGAGAATGGGCACCTGCAACAGGCAATAGGGCTAACAATGGCAAAAACAGCAATAAACACACACACACACACACACACACACACACACATTCACATGCACATGTCCTCATGTTCACACCTGAATATGTGAGTGTTTGTGTATCTGTCTGTCTGTCTGTCTGTCATACTCAAATAGTCTCTCTACTCTTGAACCCTTCATACCCTGGTACCTTCACTCCCCATTAGTTTTGAATTTCTGTTAACTATCCTAGCCATCTTGAGTAAGAATAGTGTCATGTCAGTGTATTAGTGCCTTTCATATAGTTTTAAAGTAGAAATTTAGTTCGGTCTCCCTTGTGGGGCCTCCGCTATAGTACTCAAAGGCTTTGTTATATTCTTGATTTCTCTTTCAAGAGTTGAAGGTTTTGACTTTAACAACAGGAATGCCAGTATTTTGAATAAATAGATATCTAAATACTAATCTAATAAAAGAAAAAAACTAAGTAAGATATTTAAAGAACATCAAAAAATGAGTGATTAATCTTTAACTTTGGCAGGTGTTAATAGGTCACAGACAAGACCAGGGTAATAGGAGAGATTGAAGTGAAATTCTTTAGAAGATCCTATAAAACTCTAGTATAATGATTTATGAGAAAAAAATGATCACCCTAAATTCAGTAGTATTTCTTGAGAATGCATGAAAGAAATAAAGTTTTCATCCTTAAGATACTTACAAATCATATGGTAAGTTATTACTCGAACTCAATAAAAAAAGCCAATTTTCTCCACATGCACCTGTATCATGCCAGGTCTCATCGTAATTATCTTTAATGATTCCAGAGCCAATAAAATGAGCTGGAATTTGGCTGGCAATTATGCTACTCCATTTCATTTCATTTGGCTGTTTCAAGCCACATATAAAAGCATCAGTGGCAACAGGTAGTGCTTGAGTGGAGCCGTATAGGGCACGATGCCGAGTTCTTCAACTAGAGAAGCCAGCCGTGAGCTGCGGTATGCCACTCAGCTGATGTTCTCATCACCTGCAGAGCAGCAATGGGCTGAATGGGTTCAAGTCACGTAACTGGAAATGTTCAGGCAGGTGTCTCTGTTTCTAAGCATAGTTCACTGGCCATAGATGAACTCAACAATGACTACTGACATTCTTATTCAAAAACAGAAGTTGAAAAGTTTGAGAAGTTTGTTTGAATCAATACTTTTTTATGAGGCCCTAATGTCTATGCCAGGTTAAGTAAAAAGAACATTTTAGCATGGCACTTCTGTTTTTAGATTTTAGCAACTTAGTGGCGTACAGGTTTATAAAGTGTCTCCCTAGCATGATCTGAAATTCAAAATACTGTCTATCAATGCTCCGTGTGAAGACTGCCTCTCTGTCCTATTTTTCATGGTTCCTCAATGGTAATGCTATATTCTCGACTTAGAAATGCATATGAAAAGGTTTTGCTGTGTGCTTTACCCTTGAATCTCATTTAAAACACCTGGTTTTAGTCTTTGCTTCACAATGTTTCTAATAGGAAATGTTTTCCCATTATTTGTGTTAATGCAAATAACAAAACTTGATCAGGATTAATTATCTGTCAAGGTCAATCATAATAATTTGTAATGTTAAACTTTTAGAGAAAACCCCCTATGATCTCTTATGGGGATTAAACAAATACTTATTCAAAAACAAAGGCAATTTAGTTGTGTTCGGAATGCCAAATCTAAGGCATCGGGACTCCCATACAGTTATACACAAGGACCATAAATAAGCCTGTGTATTATTGTTATGCCTGAAGTGATGCTTTCATGTGTTTGGGTCACTTCTCTGTTTTCTGTTGCTGTGGTAAAATGCTATGACTAAGAGAGACTCATAGAAGAAAGAACGTGTTTTGGCTTCAGTTACAGGAGAGAGTCCAGAGCATCAGAAGAAGCCTGACAGCCAGGGAAAGAAGCTGAGAGATCGGAGTCTCCACCACTGATGGAAAGCAGAGAGAGGGACCAACAGGGAGCTGGACTATAACACCTCAACACTGAACCCCAGGTCACGTACTTCTGTCATCAAAGTCTCACCTCCTGAATGTTCCCTAGCCTTTCCAAGCACCACCAACAACTGGGGACCATGTATCCAAATACAGGAGCCAATGGGAGGGACATTTCTCATCCAGATCACTACAGACACAAATGATGAACTACAATTTCCCTCTTTATGAGATTTCCACATATAGTTGCATTGTTTTTGTTTGTTTGTTTGTTTGTTTGTTTGTTTGAGATGGGGTTTCTCTGTGTAGCCCTGGCTGTCCAGGAACTCACTCTGTAGACCAGGCTGGCCTCAAACTCAGAAATCTAGCTGCCTCTGCCTCCCAAGTGCTAGGATTAAAGAAGTGTGCCACCACTGCCTGGCATTGTTAAGACCACAGTCCATGGTGCTGGAGGAGTGACTCTGTGGTTAAGAGTGCAAACTGGCCCAATAGAGGAGGACCTGGGTTTGGCTCCAGGCATTCATATTAGGAGACTGACAGCTGTCAATAATTCCAACTTCAAGGGATACTACGCCTCTCTGGGTACCTGGACTCCATATGCACATGCTCACACAGACACATACATATTTGCATATTTGAAATATGCAAATATTTGAAAATATGCATATTTGAAAATAATAAAAATGAATCCTTTTTACAAGACTCTTATCAGTATGAAGTTGCTACTTTATCTAGATGCCTTGGCTAATTCGCAAGGCCATCATTTAACTCTGCTCTGTCACCAGATGCACCTAAGTCCACTTTTCTTCTCTCTTCTCATCTTCTTTCTGAGAGTCACTAGATTTCCAAGCAATGCAAATTGTCCTGACTCCAAAAACCTATGCACAGGTCTTCAACCCTCTCTCTATTGCCTGAATCCAAACTCCTTTACTCCGAGTTCAATTCCTTCAGGTCATATTATCCCATGGGTCTTATTTATTAGGTTAATCAACCTCTCTCTGTGCATTGTTCTTGTGTGCCAACATCTTTCATCTGTTTTCCTACAAAACCAGCAGGTACTTTAACAACAATGGACAAGCAGTGTTAGGTAGAACAAAATCTGTGTGAAAGTCAAATGATTAATCCAGGGCATCAGGGGACTTCGGACTAAGCAAACAGAGCCCCTCTCTCAAAAGAGAGACAACTAGTGTAAACAAAAACAAGGAAACCTGCTGCACCACTGTGATTCAGAGCCTGAAGAAGTAAGAAAACAAAAGATAATTGCTCCGAATCATTAGCCATTAAATTTTCAGTGCCAGTGAACTTTAGATCAATTATTCTAGAGGGAAATAAAATGAGTGTGCTGATAACTCTTTTACATGCAAAAGACCTGTACCCTGTACTACTCTTTTCAAGAGACTTTACGCAATATGTTATTCATAGCAATAATAGGCATGATTGCCAATTAAAGAAATCTCGGCTTAAGTAAAGGAGCTTTGATATCCCTGCTTTCTTTGGGGGTGCCTATCAGAAGATTTTCTTTTCTTCCGAAGCCAGGTTGATGGAACCTACAAATCCTTAAAAAAAAAAAAAAAAAAAAAAAACAAGAATATATGTGTTAGCTTCAAAAGATGGCGTACATCTGAGGCATATAGCAAGTTCTGAGGATAAACCATGATCCCAGGAACTTCCTAAGCAAGATCCACAGAGAAAACCAAACTCACAGGAGTGAGCAGGGCAGTAGGTAATTATGACAGTAACACAGCTAGTAATTACAGAATATGAAAATGGTGGTTGTACTGGCTCTTCCTGGTTGTCAACTTGACTCTATCTGGAATGAACTACAATCTGGAATTGGATTGTGCACCTGTGGGCCTAATCTGGAGGCTGAGAGATACAAGTTTCTGACCTGGATCTTAACATGGAGATCTTGAGGCATAGAGGCTGTGAAGCCTAGAAGATTAAGACAGGATGATCTCTGAGTTCAAGGCCATCTGGAATTAAAAGTGTGGTGTCACACACCTTTAATTTGGGCCACACCTCTTGCTGGAGACCTATATAAGGATATTGAGAGAAGGAAGGCTCCCTCTTCTTTGCCTGCTCGCCTTGTGGGACTAAGCAACTGCTAGATCCTTGGACTTCCATTCACAGCTGCTGCTGACCATTGTTGGGAGTTGGACTATAGACTGTAAGTCATCAATGAATTCATTTACTATATAGAGACTACCTACCATAAGTTCTGTGACTCTAGAGAGCCCTGACTAATACAGTGGCTGATACCAGGCACAGGTAGGAATTAAACAAATATGAAAAAATTAGGACTAAAGTCACTGTTGTCAGTCAGGATCTGAAGTTGGTCAGTGGCAGGTAGATGGTTAACTAGCAACAGGCCTGTGGCTAGGTGTTTATCTCCATGGATGTGCAGTAGTTGCAGTTACAAGCAGACTTGGCTTCGGGCCATTGGTAGAAGAGCCTGTCTCTTCCAATCAGCTCCTGAGCTGGGACAGGCATTATTCTTCCTCCAAGGACCCCAAGACAAAATGTCTCCTTTCAGCTAACTGCAGCTGCGAACCAACTTTGAGGATAGAACAGAGACACAGAAATCCAAGATAGAAGGAACAGGCAAACCTATCCAGGGTGGCAAACAGCAAGAACAAGTTAAAAATAATGGAAAACACCCATGGTGTTGGAAATAACAACAACCAGTTATTTCTTAATGAGAACATGAAGGACATTGTTCTTAATGAAAACATTAAGAAAATGTTCTCATCGTGAATACTGCTAAAAATTATCCGGAGCTAGCTTAAAAGATACAGGTATCACACAAATTCAAAGTTCAAGGTAAAGACCATGTGTAAAATTGAACATTCAACTACCCTGTCAATCAGCAATAAGTTAGAAGTGTGCACCAGGCAGTTCTCTTGGACAAGGCCACCCTTCTTGGGTGGCATCTCCTCTCCCCCCTCTCTCCCCCAACTCAACTCTTCATATGGCACAGTTCATATGGTCCATTTTCACTTTGGACTCTCCCAGTTGTCTCTGCCTCGGCCTTGTTTTCCCTTTTATGTATAACAAACCTTCCTTTCCAAGTGCCTAAAAGTAGTCTTGTCCTTCCTTTTCATATTTTTTTCTTCAACAAAGGATGACACTAAAAACTTCCTGAGTATAAAACCTTGATTCTTACTACAGCAAGCAAGCAAGAAAAGAAACAAACAAAATAAAAACAAAACAACCACAACCCCCACCACTAAGAAAAAAGTAGACAGAGCCAAACATACCATACACTTGGAGAATATAACTACTATACAAGATACGCTTGTACCAAAAACTTTCGATATTGAAAAGGACACAAGAGGGGCTGGAGAGATGGCTCAGTGGTTAGGAGCACTGACTGCTCTTCCCAGAGGTCCTGAGTTCAATCCCCATCAACCACATGGTGGCTCACAACCATCTCTAACGAGATCCAATGTCCTCTTCTGGTGTATCTGAAGAGATGGACAGTGTACTATATACATAAGATAAATAAATGTAAAAGGAAAGACTTTAAAAAGGACACAAGAAACTAGATAGTAACAAGCCAGACCCTACAAACTGGAGAAGGACTCAGCGAGGCAACACAGCTAAGTCAGGGGAGAAAACAGAGACATCACTGACCTTACATTCGACAACAGGACTGAGCAACCCATCCCTGGCAGTGAACTATCATTGTCTTAAGGCACTCCGATGAAGAAAGTGCTTTGTAACAAGATAACACCAAACCAGTAGTGTAGCAAGCATGTCTCTGCTTCTGTAAAGTTGCCACTGAATCAACCGATTGTGTAAAAGTCGTCCCACCAGTAAACTGGCAGGAGTCATTACATGCTTACAGAAGATAAGAAATCTTCTTTTTGTTAATTTGGGAAGTTATCCAACGAAGAGTCATCAAGAACAGACTACGCACCTAATACTTTACCCTTGCTGAAGGTATTGTGGAGAAAGAAAAACAATGATTCTGGTCTCCTGGGAGTGGGATGTTGTCTACTATTTAAATTCCACTGGAGAAAGACCCTCTTCAAATTACATTATGATAAGTACTTAGTGTTCCGTGACTTCCTGGAAGTGCGTTAGAAGGCTCAGTGAAGAATTGATTATGAATATATCTCTGGGGAGAAAACACTATAATCAAAAGCTAGGTTGGTTCTGTAACAATGAATGCAACAGCTTCCATTATTTCTTCCTGTTATTTGTTTCCGTTCTGGGACACAGATCAACTCTGTTAAAATAAAATATGTGTGCGATGCAATTCGACTGTGGGTCTTCCTTCCAACCTGAGCATTTCAATCTTCAATTTATACTCTAAAAATAGTAGAGAAGTAATACTGCGATTTTTCTTAGTTCTGAATTCGTTGATGCCATACATACACTATCTCAAGGTGTGTCCCCTTCATTCTGATGCCATCTGTAAACTAGTCAGGAAGCCTGGCTAAATAAGCCAGTTCCAAGTTAACTGAGAGACCCTCTGCAAACACATAATTTGTGGAGTGATCGAGGAGGCTACCTGATGCCAGCCTCTGGCCTCCACAAGCATGCACACACATATGCATATTAACAAACACATGAATACAAGCATACACTCTCTTAGACCACTTGAGCATCCCTCAGAAATTTAAATAGGGAGAGTTAATTTAGTTTTACTTGCCTAAATGAATAGTTAGTTATATAGTATCACATACTTATTTTATTTACTTACATATTTATTTTTTATTCTCTCTGTGGGTGGGTGGGTGTGTTTGAGTATATGTGTTTGTGTTTGTGTGTATGTGAGTCTGTGTGTGTCTGTGAGAGCATATATGCACATGACTGCACGTACATGCAGAGGTCACAAGATGGGGCTAGATCTTCTGGAGCTGGAGTTACAGGTAGTTGTGAGCTATTGTGAGTTCTGGGAACTGAACTCAGATACTCAGTGCACCAAGATACTTAGATAACTTAGATTAAAATTAAGTAACTTAGACACTTACTTTATTTTCCCTTTTAAAAGGAAACTATTTTTGAAAGATGGGGAAATTTCATTGGAAGACTATATAAGATAGAAACCCGTGTAATGCTTGGTGGTCAGAGGGATTAGATGAGAACCTGACATTTTTAATCTTTTAATATTTTAATGATTAGTTATGTGTATCTGCTTGTGTGTGTGTGTGTGTGTGTGTGTCATGCACACAGCTGCCCACAGAGGCCAAGAAGAGACTGTCAGATTCTTTGGAGCTAGTGTTAGAAGTCGGTCATCAATGGGAGGAGAAGCTCTTTGTCCTGTGAATGTTCTATGCCCCGTGTAGGAAAATGCCAGGGCCAGGAAACAGGAGTGGATGGGTTGGTGAGCAGGGGGAGGTGGGAAGGAATAGTGGGTTTTCGGAGGGGAAATCAGGAAAGGGGATAACATTTGAAATGTAAGTAAAGAAAGTATCTCATAAAAAATAAAAAATAAAAAATACCTACATCAAAAAAAATGCCTAAATAAAATAAGGTTATAGGCAAACCTACAGGACATTACTTTAATTAATGATTGATGGGGGAGGGCCCAGCCCACTGTGGTTTGTGCTGTCCTAGGTTGGTGGTCCTGGGTTTTATCAAAAGGCATGTTGAATAAGCCACAAGGAGCAAACTAGTTGGCTAAGCACCATCCTTCCATGACCTCTCCAACAGCTTCTGCCTCTAGTCTCCTACCCTGTTTGAGTTCCTGATGATGAACAGTGATATTCAAATGTAAGCCAAATAAACCCTTCCTCTTCTTCCTCCTCCTCCTCAAAAAAAAAAAAAGTGCTGTGAGCTGTCCGACATAGGTGATGTTTCCAAGCTCAGGTCCTCTGCAAGAGCATCTCTCCACAGTATAGAAGTCATGCTGATTAATTCTTCCTGTGCTAGGTGTGAGTGTGTGAGTTGGGTAAGACTGATGCACACCTCTGTGTGTTTTATTTGTATTTCTGGTTTGACCTGTTATAATAGAATCTGTTCCAGTCACACATAAATTTAAGCGTCCAAATAAACATCTCATTTTCACCTTATCGGAAGTATCCCCAGTGCCTTAGGTCACTCACTAACTTATTGAGCAGGGACCAGAGCTTGAGCGATGGAAAAGAAATATCAGTTTATTGCAGCACAGGTCACGCCCATGACTCCAGTGAGAAGTATTTGCTGCATCAATGACTTAGATTAAATTCACAGGACTGAAGGGGGGAAAATGAGTTCTGAGCATGTGGCTCGCCTCTTCGTGGCGTTCATTTCTGACCATGTGGTTCTGGCATGAAGTTTAATAACAAGTGCACCTGGCATATTATCAACACTCAGCACAATTGTCACGATGCAGAAAGATGCTGGAGGACTGCCTTGGGTGAGTGAGAAATGCTTGTTTGCACCTAATCTGGTGATGCAAGAAATAAAGGCAGAGAGCAGAAGCTGAAGTCCTGGGATGTGTGTGATGTGGTGAGACTGGAGAAACTGGATTCTTCAGGCTTTGCACAGGACACATGCAGGGCTCTGACCTTGCTACCTCCATGACACAGGACATGCAGAACTGTAGCATGTATTGCTCAGCTGTGTGTAAGCTAACTGCCTCGAGTAAAACTCATTCCCGTTCATCTTTGATCTTATGATATACACTGCTTTACAAGCCGTTATCCAAAGTATGAAGCTCATATCTTCGAGGAACCCTTATTTTCTTACGAAAATGGAATGAAATAAGAATTAATTAGCTATTGAACCATCCATCAGTGAAGTTCTGTTACTTTTATGGCTTCTCGAATTAGATCTCTGCTGAAGTGCTTAGGATATGATTAGGAACCATTTTAGAATCAACTATTTGGAGGGATAGAGAGATAACTCAGTACTTGGAGCTCTTACAGAGGACCTGAGCTTGGTTCTAAGCATCTATGTGAGATGGCTCATAGCGGGATGTAAGTCCAGGTCCAGGGAATCTGAAGTCCTCTTCTGGACTCTGCAGGTACTGTATTCGTATGCACCCTCCCCCCCCCTCCGCCACACACATACATAGTTTAAAAAAATGTAAAACAAAGCTTAAAAACAAGAATTTATGTGAACAACATACTTGGACACATTCCCCACAAACAATCATGACTTCTTCTTCTTTTTTTTTTTTTTAACAAATGCTAACATTTTATTTTACAACTGACAAAAATATTAATATCAAGTCCCAGGCTTCAGTACTCTAAATTTCAAGAAGTATAAGTACAATTTTCTTTTTTCTTTTTTTTTTAGATATTTTCTTTATTTACATGTAAATTTCTCCTTTCCCAGGTTCCCCTCCAAAAAACAAACAAACAAACAAACAAATAAAAACAACAAGAACAAACCCCTTTTGCCTCCCTCCTCCCCATGCCTGCCACCCCACCCTCTCCCACTTATTAGCCCTGGCATTCCCCTACACTGGGGTACAAAACCTTCACAAGGCCGAGGTCCTTTCCTCCTATAGATGATTGAATTTGCTATCCTCTACTATACACATGCTGCCAGAACATTCAGTCCCATCATGTATAGTCCTTGATTGGTAGTTGGGTCCCTGGGAGCTCTCAGGGTACTAGTTAGTAATTGTTGTTCGTCCTAAGGGGTTGCAAACCCTTCAGCTCCATAGAACCTTTCTCTAACTCCTTCATTGGGGACTATGTACTCAGTTCAATGAATGGCTGTGAACCTCTACATCTGTATTGGTCAGGTATTGTCAGAGCCTCTCAGGAGATAGCTATAT